>JAKWIY010000053.1:0-101594 GCA_027704805.1 Solanum corneliomulleri | reverse complement strand
AATTATGAAAAAATTATGAAATTAATGCAAAAAAATCACAAATACATATACTAACCTTAAGTTCCTTTATTTCAATGATACGGTCAGCTAAGTCTGAAAGTCCCCAAATCGATGTATGCAAGCCATGAACTATGAAGCAAGACAATGTTTGACGTCAACAGAACGATGAGTGTATATTAAATAGATGCGGGCATCCCATGTTCAACATCGGCAAATCAATGTATGGAGCCGACATTTGATGTTGGTGTGCAGGCCAAAGTCGTTGTCATAGGCCATGTCTAACGTCGCTAATATTTTTGTGTAGGACAACGGCGATGGGGGTAGGCTGCACCAAATGTTGGTTGAGCAATGTTTGTAGGCCACGCATGAAGATGACTATGTAATGTGAATGCGGGCAATCAATGGTCGACAATGAGTGAGAAAGGTGTATAGGCCACGACTTATGCAGCTACTCACGGTCAATGTGTCCTAGCTGTTGACGCGTGTTGTTGGATAATGTTAACTTTCCACATCAAATGCAACTAAAAATGGGTTTATTCTTAATTAATATCGCCAATTTCTTCCAACCGATGCATATTTGCAATATTAGGTACATGCATGCCTTGACTGATGGTACCTTCCATTGAGTGACATTGACTAACGATGCTCTCAAGACACGTCATATGAGTTCAGGACTTTGAGGATACAATCTGTCATTGGATGACGTCTCCTGAACAATGTGTGTAGGCCACGAACATTGTGGCCAAGACGATGTACATATGACAGACTGATCTCGCCCTGTCGATGCGTTAACTCCATGTATGATGTGTGCATACCTTGTCCAATATCATCTAATGTTTGTTGATGTTCACAGTACATAACTGATATCGCCGTACAAATACACACATTCCACGGGTGATGCTTGCAGGCCTTTGCTATTGCTAATGCCATTGGTTGATGTCATTCGCCACATGCGAACAAGCTATGTTTGATGTGTGTATGTCATTTCCTATGTCGCCTAGGTGATGATCACATACCACATTTTATGCGTGCATTCCTTAATTGATGTAGCCTTAAATTGTATACATTGTTTGATAATACAAGAATTTGCAACATCTGATGTGTAAAAGGCACGACTGATGTCGTCTACCTTTGGCTAATGCTCGCAGGACACAAGTGATGTCTTCCAATCGCTGCACACACACAATGTTTAATGTGTGCATGCCTTGAACGATGTCGCCTGACATTGGCCGATAAAGGCAGGCAACAAACGATGTTGCCCAGTCGATGTGAACACGCCACAACTAATGCTTACAGGCCTTGGACAATGTCAAATGATTTTGGCCGATACGTGTAGGCCACTAATGATGTCTCCAAGAAGATGCGCACACGCCATGCGTGAAGATTCAAGGCCCTTGGTTGATATCAATGTCATTTGAAGACACCACTTACGCTCATGATACGTCTGAAGCCTGCAGGCCATGACCGATGACACCTAACTGATATGCACACATTATGTCTAATTCATTCATAACTTAGCAAATGTCGCCTAACATTGGCAAGGCATCCTTTTCCATTTATGCACATGCTACGCCTGGTGTGTACATGCCATGATCGTGTCTTCTTCTATTAGCCGATGTGCGCACGCCACGATTGATTTCGCCCAGCTGATGTGCACACGCCACAACAAATGCTTCCAGGCCTTGGCCGATGTCATATGACATTGGCCGGTGCATTTAGTCCGAGAATGATGTTGCCCTACAGATGCGCACACAACACGCGTAAAGCTTGCAGGCCTTGGCAGATGGAGATGCCATTGGAAGATGTGTTTTTTCACTAGCACACATTCTATGTCTGATAGATGGAGAAAATGACCGATGACACCTGGCTAATGTGCACACACCAAGTTTGATGCATGCATGCCTTCGCAGAGGTCGCCTGACATTGCAAGGCATAATTTTTGTATATACACATGCTACGCCCGATTTATGTAGGCCATGACAGATGTCTTCTACTGTTGACCGATGTACGCAGGCCATAAAAGATGTTTCCCAGTAGCAGCACACACACCAGTTTGATGCATGCATGCCTTGAAAGATGTCGCCTCACATTGACAGGCATCATTTTCAGTATATGCACATGCTACGCCTGATGCGTTCGGGCAATGACATTTGTCTTATTCAGTTGACTGATGCGCGCAGGCCATGACTTCTGTCGCCCAGCCGATGTGCACATGCAACAACTGATGCTTGCAATCCTTGGTAGATGTCATATAACATTGGCCATTGCGCGTATGCAACAATTTATATGTCCCAGCCAATGTGCAAACACCAAATGTGAAACTTGAAGGACTTAGTTGATGCTAATTTTATTGGAAGACGTGGATTCCCACACCCGCACATGCTACATTAGATGCTTGCAAACCATGACCGATGACCCCTAACTGCTGTGCGCATACCATGTTTGATGCATTCATTCCTTGGAAGACGTCGCCTGACATTGGTAAACATCATTTTCTCTAAATGCAGATGATACGCCCAATGCGTGTAGGTCCTTACTCCTGTCATCTTTAGTTGGCCGATGCGTGCAAGCCACAACTTATGTGCCTAGCCGAAATGCGAATGACATAACTTATGCTTGCAGGACTTGGCTAGTATTATTTGACATTGGACTATGCGTGCAGTCAATGAATGATAACGACCAGCTAATGCACACACGCGACGCGTGAAGGTTGCACGATTTGGCTGATAATGTTGAAATTAGAGGACATCATTTTCCACTCGCGCATATGCTACGTCTGATTCTTGGAGACAATGACTAATGATGCCTAGCTGATGTGCACACACCACGTTTTATGCATACATGACTTTTAATATGTAAACCTGACATTGGCAGGCGTCGTTTTCCATATGCGCACATGCTACACCCAATTTATGCTAGACATGATCGATATCTTTTGTTGTCGGCCAATGCGCGCAGGCCATGACTGATGTGGCCCAATAGATGTGTACAAGTGTACAAACCACGTTTGATGCATGCATGCCTTGACATATGTCTCCTGACATTGGCAGACATCATTTTTGATGTACAAACATGCTACGCTCGATGCTTGCAGGCCATGAGAGTTGTCTTTTTAATTTTGCCAATGTGTACAGGACACCATTGATGTAGCCCAGCCAATGTGCACACATCATAACTTATGCTTGTAAGTCTTGGCTGATGTCATATGACATTTTCCTATAAGTGTACTCCACGAATGATGTCGCCGAACCAATGCAAACGCGCCACACCTAAAGCTTGTAAGCCATGACTAATGTTTATGCCATAAGAAGACGTTTTTTGAACTTCTGCACATTCTACATTCGATGCTTGTAGACTATGATTGATGATGCCTAGATAATAAGGATATACCAAGTTTCATGATTGCATGCCTTGGCAGATGTCGCCTAACATTGGCACGCGTCATTTTCCCTATATGCACTTGCTATGAACGGTGCGTGAAGGCCATGATTGATGTCTTCTTCTAATGTCCATTGCGTGTAGGCAATGACTTATGTCGCCAAATCAATGTGCACGCACCATGTTTGATGTGTCATTCCTTGGACGATGTTGCCTCATGTTGGTAAATATTGTTAGCCATATACGCACGTCAAATGCAAGCAGGCCTCTACCGATGACGGCTAGAGTAATCAATGTGCGCATACCATGACCGATGTCGTCAAGCTGATTAGCACATGCAAAATCTGTTACGCGCAGGACATGATGGATATCTCCTGTTGTGGTGCACATACCACATTTGATGTGTGTAGGCCTTGTCCAATGTCTCCTAACGTTTGCAAATGTTTTCCACATGTGCACATGTTACGCTAATTCGTACAAGCCAGGACTAATGTTGTTTGCCACTGTCCAATATGCGCAGGCCACAACTTTTGTAGAAAAGTCAATGCGCACACAACGCATTTGATGAATAAAGCCCTTAGACGACGTCTCCTGACATTGGTAGACATCATTTGCTACATGTGAACTTCAGATATGTGCAAACCATGACCGATGTTAGTCGTGTTTTGCCGATGTGCGCATATCACGACTGATATCGCCCAGCTAATACACACATGAAATGTTTGATGCGTGCGAACGATTTTACTTGCCATTATACACACACCACATTCAATGCGTACAGGCCTTCGACGATTTCTCCAGACACTAGCAGACGTCATTTTTTCCAGTAGTGCATATGCTACGTCTAATACGTTAAGGCCATGAATAATTTTTCCCAGCCGATGCGCACATATCACGTTTGATGCGTGCATGCCTCGGATGATGTTGACTGACTTCTGCAAACGTCTTTTTCCATAGGCGCACATGTTATGCAGTTGCGTGCATGTAATGACAAATGTGGTCTGCCACTAGCTGATTGATGCAAGCCATGACTGATGTAGCTCTGTCGATGCACACACACCATATTTGATGCAGGTGGTCTTCGAGGATGTCTTATTGTTTTGGTGAAAGTCTTATTCCATATGCGCACATCCAATGCGTCTTTGCCATGACCAATGTTATCTTTTGTCCGCCGATTCACATGTCTGATGCCTACATGATACGTCCTATGGGTGGCCCACATAAAGATCATAATTCGGTTGCACCGATTCTCACTTAGAGGAGTAGGAATCATTTTTTCAATGAATCATAATAAAGATGTAAAACCCAAATATGTAAGTTCCAAGAAAACACACATTTCCTTTTTATCATAAAAATATAGTTTTAAAAAAATAATTTTTTTCGCACGAATATGAGTAATTAAATAAATAAATAGAATTAATATGATACAGATATAGAATTAACGCCAAAAATTCACAAATGAATAGATTAACCTTAAATTCAATAATCTTTTGTAATTGTTTTTTGAGAAAATCTCGAGAATGAGTAATTATTTTATTAAAATTAGGGAAATATGATAAAAATATAAAATAATACAAAAAAATTACAAATAGATAAAGTTACCTTAAATTCAATAATTTCATTTTTTTCTGAATTTTTATTTTATTCCTCAAATAACAAAATGTTTAATTAATCAATAAACAATAGGAAAACTATAATAAATGCATAACTAATTAATTTATAAAAATTCGGAAAATTATGCAAAAAATATGAAAATAATGCTAAAAATTCACAAACTAATATAGTAACCTTCCATTCCTTTATTTAAAAAATGGGGTCACACAACATTCGACGTCTCGAAATCGATGTATACAAGACACGAATGATACATGCATACGATGTTTGACGTCAACAGATCGATGTGTGTATGCAAAATACGATGCGGGCAGTCCACTTTCATAGTCGGCAAATCGATGCATGCAGGCCATGTTCGATGTTGGTTTAACGTTGTGTGCATGCCAATATTGACGTGGGCAAGCCATGTAAGACGTCACTGATTCTTATGTATAGGCGAAGGGTAGTGGGGTTAGGCTATGTAAAATGTTGGCTGAACGATGTTTGTATGTGACGCCTGAAGACAACAAATTAATGTGCACAATGTGGGCAGCCAACGATCGATATCGGCTGAGCAAGGTGCATAGTACTTGACTTATGCGGGTACTCCACGGACATTTCCTCTTGGCCGATGACGCGTGTAGTTTTCCTACATGCACATTCCACGTCAGATAAATTTAAGCATCATTTGATGTTGAATGGAAGACGCCAATTTTTCCCAGTCAATGCACACATGCCGATGCACACACACCATACTTGAAGACAGCAAGCCTTTGCTGATGTTGATGCCATTGGAAGATGTCATTTTCCACGTGCGCACATGCTTAGTGTGATGCTTGAAGACAATGACTGATGACTCCTAGTTAATGTGCACACACTACGTTTGATGCATAAATAGCTTGGTAGACGTCTCCTAACATTGGCAGGCGTTGTTTTACATATACGTACATGCTACGATCGATGTGTGAAGGCCATGGCTAATGTCTTTTGCCATTGTCCGATGTGCATAGGACGTGAATGATGTCTCCTAGTCGATGTGCATGCACCATGTTCGATTTGTGCATGCCTTGGAAGATGTCTCCTCTCGTTGGTAGATTTTTATAGCCAGATAAAAACGTCTGATGCAAGACAGCCATGACCGATGATAGCTTACTCTGTCTATGCGTGCATGCCACGACCGATGTCGCCAACATGATTAGCACATGCAACATCTGATGCATGCAGCCAATGATCAATATCGTCTGTCGTTGTGCACACACCATGTTTTATGCGTGTAGGCCTTTACCAATGTCCGTTAACGTCTACAGACATGTCTTCCATATGCAAACATGTTATTCTGATGTGTGCAAGCCTTGACCAATGTTGTTTACCATTGGTCGATATAAGCATGCCATAAACTTTCACTATAACAAAAAAGGGATATATCGTCTATTAAAAATTGAATTAGTTGTTAGGTAGTGGAGCCTGATTAATATTTGATGTACTGTCATATATTAATGTTCACGGGGTTCAAAAAATACTATTTATTCTCTGTAGCCAAAAAAAACTCTGAATAATTAATATATACCCCACCGCCGTAGAAGTTTACCCACGGGGTGTTACCACAAACTATTGGTTTCACTTTTTGTCTCTCTAGATATCTCATTTCTCTCTCGAAAGTTCTTGTGTTCTTTATTCATCAAGTGTGTGACTGTGTAGATTCGATCCTTACAACTGGTATCAAATCTAAGGATATTCAACACGATCACTGAAGATGGATATTTTGAAGCTTGGAATCAAGAAGTTTGATGGATACGATTTCAGTTTTTGGATTATGTAGATCAAAGATTACTTGTATCAAAAAGATCTACACGATCCGTTGACTAGGGTGAAGCCGGAATCCATGATGGAGGATTAGTGGAAACTCAAGGATCGCAAGGATCTAGGGTTGGTCTGGTTTAATATGTGAAGAAATGTGGCGTTCAACATCATGAAGGAAAAGACTTCGTATGATATGTTGAAGGGACTGTCAAACATATATGAAAAACCATAGGCGATGAACAAGGTATATTTAATGCGTAGATTGATCAATTAACAGATGTCTGAGAATGGATATGTTACTAATCATACAAATGAGTTCAATATGATTGTGAGTCAACTCAGTTTAGTGGATATTAATTTCGAAGATAAAATTAAGGCAGTGATTTTGATGTCATCTCTGCCCAAGTCTTGGGATACTGTTGTTGCTGCGATTAGTAGTTCCCGTGGATCTGAGAAACTGAAGTTTGATAAAATCCGTGATGTTGTTCTTAGAGAAAGCATTTGCAAATGAGAAGTGGGTGATTCATCGGGCAGTGCTCTCAGCGTTGATCGAAGAGGGAGAAGTAAGACGAAAGGGCAAAATCAACATGGTCGATCAAAATAAAAAAATTGAGGAAAATCTCCGAACAGATGAAACGTGACTTGTTTTAACTGTGGAGAAAAAGGGCACTTTTGGACAAGCTGTACAAAGCCAAAAAAGAAACAAAATTAGAAATCTAGAGATGACAATGATTTTGTAAATTCAGTAGAGGACATTGGGGATGCTCTAATCCTTAGTGTTAATAGCCCGGTTGCATCATGGATTTTGGATTAACGTGCATCTTTCCATTCTTCTCTAACCAAGGAGTTGTTCCAAAATTTAAAATCTAAATTTTTTAGAAAGGTGTATCTTTCTAACAATAAAGCCTTAGAGATTGAAGGAAAGGGGGATTTTTGCATAAAGACCCCCTTGGGAAACCAATGGACATTGGAGGATGTAAGATATATTACGTGGTTCCAGAAAAATCTGATATCTGTTGGTTAGTTGGATAGCATGGGATATGCAGCAGAGTTTGGGAAAGGTTCGTGGAAGATTGTGAAAGGTGCTATGGTAGTAGTTCATGGCAAAAAATCTGGAACCGTGTACATCATTGCAGGTTTTATCAATATGGCCGCTGTTGGTGAAGGTGCTCCCGATTCATGTCTATGGCACAACAGACTTGGACACATGAGTGCTAAAGGAATAAGATGGTGGTTGCAAAAGAAGCATTAGAGGGCATGATGTTTGTTGATATGGTTCTTTGTGATAGTTGTGTTATGGGCAAACAGAAAAGAGTAAGCTTTAGAAAGACTCCTAGAGAGACAAAGAAAGTGTTGTTGAAAATTGTCCATACAGATGTTTGGGGACCATCTATAGTATCATCAATTAGAGGATCCAGATTCTATGTTACCTTCATTGATAATTCCAGCAAGAAGGTATGGGTTTACTTCTTGAAGCATAAATAAGATGTGTTGGCAACTTTCAAGTAGTGGAAAGCTGAAGTTGAGAATCAGAACGGTTTGAAAATGAAATCCCTAAGGTCTGATAATGAAGGAGAGTATGAAAAATCAGAGTTCAAGGCATTCTGTGCTGCTGAGGGAATTAGATTGATGAGAATAGTTCCTGGTAAGGCAAGGCAAATGGAATTGCTGAGAGGATGAACAGAACATTGAATGTGCGTGCAAGGAGTATGAGGATACACTGTGGGATTCCCAAAACATTTTGGGTGTATGTTGTGATCACAACTGCATACTTCATCAATAGGGGATCATTAGTTCCTTTAGGGTTCAAGATTCCAGAGGAGGTTTGCACAGGAAAAGAACTCAAGTACACACACTTGAGGACTTTTGGTTGCACTTCTTGTGTTCATGTTGACCAAGAAAAAGAGACAAGCTTGATGCCAACGCTGTGAAGTGTTACTTCATAGGCTATGGTTCTGATTTGTTTGGTTACAGGTTTTGGGATGACAAGAACAGAAAGATCCTGAGACATTGTGACGTGACATTTGATGAGTCTATCTTTTATAAGGACAGAGATCATAATGTTCTAAAGATTACAAAGCAAGTGGGAGTTAAGTTGAGTTGGAGAAGAGTAAACATAGAGATGTTGAAGCAAATACTCAACCAACTCCTACTGAAGAATCTGAAGTGGAGCAAGTTACACCTGAGCAGGTGTTCAGGAGATTATCCAAAACCATCAGGGCCAGATAGGTATACACCTTTATTAAACTTTCTATTGCTGACTGATGAGGGGAACTAGAGTCTTTTCATTAGGCCCTACATGTGGAGGATTCGGTAAAGTGGGAGCAAGCCATGGATTGTGAGATAAGGTCACTTGAGAATAACGACATATGGGTGTTGAGTGAGTTACCTGCAGGGGCGAGAGCATTGCTGAACAAGTGGAGGTTCAAAATCAAGACTGAACTAGATGGCAAAAGATGGTTTAAGGCTCGTTTAGTTGTTAAAGTATATTAAGAATGGAAAGGTATTGATTATGCTAAAATATTTTCTTCTATTGTGAAGTTAACATCTATTAGAATTCTGTTGAGTATTGTTGCATCAGAGAATTTGCATCTAGATCAAAAGGATGTAAAAATAGAAGTTTTTTACATGGAGATCTGGACAAAGAGATCTATATGCAGCAACCGGAAGGATTTCTGGTTCCAGGAAAGGAACACATGGTGTGCAAGCTCACCACGAGCTTGTATGGACTAAAGCAACAACCAGCAGTGGTACAAGAAGTTTGACTCCTTCATGAGCAAGAGCGGATTCTACAAAGCTGAAAATGATTCGTATTGTTACTTCAAGAAATACACTATTTCATATGTCTTTCTACTCTTGTATATGGATGATATTGTGATTGCAAGATCTAGTATGAGGGAGATTAACAATCTGAAGACAAGGTTGTCTGCAACGTTTGATATGAAAGATTTGGGTCCACCGAAGAAGATTATGTGGATGAGGATTTCTTGGGATACATTTGGTGGCACTTTAAACCTATCTCAGGAATTGTATATTGAGAAGGTTTTGAGCAGATTCCGTGTTAATGATGCTAAACCCAGTACTACTCCATTCGTAAACCACTTTAAATTGTAAAAGAAGCAGTCACAGAAGATAGCCGAGGAGCGTGAGCATATGGCACTTGTTCCTTATGCTTAAGCAGTTGGGAGTTTGATGTATGCTATGGTCTGCACTAAACCTAATAAAGCACATGCATTGGGAGTCAATAGAAGCTACATGGCGAACCTGGGAAAAGAGCATTGGGAAGCTGTGAAGTTGCTTCTGAGATATCTGAGAGGTACATCCAATGCTTCACTTTGTTTTGGCAAAGGCAAGGTGACTACAAGGTTTTGTGGATGCTGATCTTGGTGGGGATGTGGACTCGAGCAAGAGTACATCTGGGTACATTTACACCATAGGTGGAACAGCTGTGAGTTCGATGTCCAGGTTTCAGAAGTATGTTTCTCTTTTATATATTGAAGTCGAGTATGTTGCAATAGATAAAGCAGGGAAAGATATGATATGGCTGGAAGATTATCTGGAGGAATTGGGCAAAAAGTAGACCGAGAAGATTCTTTACTCATATAGCCAGAGTGCAATACAGTTGGTGAAAAATCCAGTCTATCATTCGAAGACAAAGCACATCAGAAGGCGGTACCATTTCACTCACAGGGCAGTGTAGGATTGTGATATGTGCTTGGAAAAGATAGAGGGTGCAAAGAACCGGGCAGACATGTTGACGAAATGTGTTGATGTTGGGAAACTGGGCTTATGAAAAACCTCGGTTGGTCTACTGTAGTTGTTGCGGTGCGGTAAAGATGTTGGTAATGAAGATTCTTTTTGAGAATGTATATTTTTGATAACTGAATCAGTCTCCATGTGGGAGAATTATTAGGTTGTGGAGCCTAATTAATATTTGATGTAAAGTCATATATTAATGTTCACTCCGAATTAAAAAATTCCACATGTCAAAAATGGGTTTGCAAAACAATTTTTAAATACAATGGCATGAACCAGTCTTTTCTTTAATATTAATAGCATAAATGTGCCAAACTTTTAACTGGTGACATAAATGAGACTTTTATGAATGTTCAATTGCATATTTGTGTCTTTTCCCATAAAAATGTTACAAGGGTTGACAACTATGTTGATGACTTTGGGATAAAATTTGACGGTTGGCAATACATCAACATCATTATCAGAATTGTAAAATGAAAATTCCATGGTATGCAAAAGATACATAAGTATGAAGATATTCTCAACCTTGACAACAACATTGAAAAAAAAGAGCCACATATTCATAGCATGAGGACAAACCATGAAAGAACCAAAACCTTTTACAAGCCTGAGTAAAAAACTATAAAAAATAGTTCAGTATAATAAAAAATATGAGAGTAATTTAACTTGAAGCAATCTTCACCATATCAATCAACAACAAAAATTAACAAATTATAAGAATAGAAAGATACAAAACAAAATAGACTAATGCAGGCCTACTAAATGCACAATACATATACATACAAACATACATTATTCTATCTGAAAACCAACGTTCAAAGGGGATAACAACAGGTAAAATTTATATCAGTATTGAACAGTTAAAACAAATTTAAGGTTTCTTACAACTCAATAACTCTACAATATACCAAGTTACATTTGAATCTAATGCCTTAAACTCCTTACTCGTAACGTGACACTCGGGCACCGAAGCAGCTTGAGTGTACCTGTAGGGTTCAAAAACATTATAACGAATATGGGTTTAACACTAGATGATTTAGACTGAAATCAATCAACAGACTAAAAAGCATTACAAAGATAATGTTAGAGGTAAAAAGTTGAAAAGATGTCTTACAATATATTTTAGGTGAAAGAATATATTGTACAAAGTTAGACCACAAAATAGTGTTAAGGAGACAATGGTATATACTTTAACTTTGTATCCATTTGGAAGTGAAACAAGACAAGTAATAGGTAATGTTTTTAACATTGAAGAGTAAAGAAGAATCAGATTGATGTCGTGATTTAATAATCTATAATCTATAGTACAAATGCTATTACTAATCTTAGTAAACAAATATGTTTTGAATAAAACATTGTCAGTCAAGATTTTACCTATAAAATAAGCATAAACGATGAGGATTAGTATGTGGTGAAAGATAAGAGTGCTGAAAATTGAACAGTATATTGAAGGACGAATCATTAGTCAGACTAGAAACACTGAAAGGCAGGTAAGATACATGAGATTAATCAGAACCTCAGATTGTGAACTTGTATGACTTGGAGCAAAGGTTTCAAATTCAACCTATCTTATTGTCTTTCTTAGACCAGTATTCATAGGTTCACTAGTATACTATGTGAACTTGAAATGAGAAGGATAATAATGTGGGTTGTAACATTTGCCAATGGTGTGATTGTCTTCACAATACAAAAAAAAGAGGTTGTGATGGATCAAATGATAATTTGGAAAGGAAATGTGTTTTTGAGACTCTAGCAGTGAATGAAGCAGAATCGGATCCTAAATAAGAAGTACAGTAGACTTGCCTTTCTTTCTATTCAACAAACAAGGAAGTGGGTTCATAATAGGATGTTAAGCACATCCCTTCTCACTCAATAGATAAGTCTCATTGAGTCATATTATTTCTATAAGTTAAGAATAATATTTGGACAACAAATGAACTTGAGAAAAATACTGAAGTAGGGGATACACTGATATAATGTAAGTCCCTCATACTTGTGCACACTACTTTAAACATTACAGAAGCACAATAATGTACTATTAATTTGATCTAGATCTTTGAAGTTCAAAAATTATATGAAAGCAAACCTTTTCAACTATTTTTTTAATGGTAGTTATCTTTTTATTGGAAAACAGAACATAAAAAGTTATTTCGTTGAATAAGGATACTGTTTTCTAGAATTGAATATATTCATTGCATGATTAGAAGACTCGATCGAGTAATCTGACAATCAATAGACTGAAAAGCACTACAATGATAGTGCTGGAGGTAATAAGATTATGTGAGGTCTTAGTAGATCTTTTAGGTAGAAGAATACATTGTATAAAGAAAATAGAATATGTCGTGATCTAATGCGCAAGAATCTTTAATGTAAATTGTATCACTAATCTTAGTAAGCAAATAAGTTTTAAACTAACATTGTCAGTTAGATTTTACCTAAAAAGTAAGCAAATACTATTAGGATTACTAAGTGTAGAAAGATGACAGTGCAACAAATGGGATATTATGTGTAATTATTGATCTATAGTCTGATTAGAAACATTGACTAGCAAGTTAGAAACACAAGATAAACTAGATATTTCGATTGTGCATTTGTATGACCCGGACCAAAAGTTGCAAATAACTGGTTAATATAGATAAAACTAACTACATTTAAAGGGTTAGCAACAATGTAGATGAATAAGTATAAAATTCAAGATTTGCAAAAGCATCGACAAGAGGTGGCACAATTGAAAAATGAAAAATCGATGATATGTAGATATTCAAGAGCATATAGAACATGGGATGAGGTGTATAAGGATTAATTCAAGTAATCAATTCATTAACACTTAGCTTTAAAAATAGAACCTACAAATAAAACTAAGTAAACATCACCAAAGAACAATAATTGAGATGAATTTGGACTCAAATAGTAAACAGTCGCATTAATGGATAAATATGAGTAATACTATCAAGAGTTGGAGTATATTTAGCACACAATAGCTTTTCCTCTTGTTTGTGCTATTCTTCTATGGCCACTATCAACGTCGTGGACCTGACAAATATTAAGAAAATAGTTAAAAATAATTATGATTAAATTTTATTTAAAAATAATGTCCAAAACTAATGAAATCAAGTTACACGTCCATTTGAGGTGCCATTGATATTTTGAGGCCTGCATTCATTAGGAGCATGTTTGAGGATAAATTGTTAAATTTGGAGTAATTCTTATTGAATATTATCCTAATTTTGTTACATCATATTAATTTACTCATTTTATTTCACCTTCACCTCATTTATCTGTTGTTCTAACCTTTTTAGAATTTTATTAGATGAATCCTCTACATTAGTGTTCTCTAAGAAAGATCTACTGCCCCATTGAGAAGAATGAGTTGGACCAAGTCCAACACCACGACCATACAAACTTTCATTAACCACAAGATGATCATATGTTGTATTCTCATTTACTTGATAAAAAAGACAACATTCTGTACAGACAAATTTTGTCTCCGTTTTGTTTTTCAGAAAAGGCATGATTATAAAATCCTTGACTCCATCGCAGTATTATTTACTAACTCTATCACAATATATCAACTTTTTATTCTTAAGATTGTCCATAAATTTTAAGAAATTCTTATTTTCAACAATTATTGTAAGAACTAAAAATCCGTTAGTAAAAAGCAGTGGAATTAATAAATATGTAATTTCATATCTTGAAATATGTCCTAGCTGGCTTATATGTCATGGTTATAAATAAAGTTATGACTTACATAGATGACTTAAATGGGGTGCACAAACTGATCAGATTATGTGTTATGTAGAATGAACTAGAGAACGTTGAAGCACCGTTTCTTTAAGAAACGATTTAATACTATCTTTTCGTCTCAACTTTTATAACTTTTGTTTGGTCTCAATGACTAAGGGTGTGTCAAATATCTATGGGCTGGTATGATAAAGTTAGTTGGGCTATAAAAAATGATAAAAGAATTTCTAGTTAAGCTTACATCTTCATTATATTTAAAGCAGATTCTATAGAGTTTTTTTATTAGAAAGGAACTATCTAGGTAAGCATTGTATAATTAACAAAGTTGTAAGATGGGTTACTGGAGATATCTATGTTTGACGAATACTTAAAGAAACTTCATGATATGTCGTAGCACCTACTTATATATTTCATGGTTTGACAATTTATCTATTTGGAGAATTTAATAGAAATAAAGATATGTTTTATGTAGACGACTGAAATGAGGCAAACAAATTGATTTGATTGTGACCTGATTGTATGTCAATTTATCTAGCAGCACCTTGACACAACTGAGAGCCTTTTCTTAAGTGTTGATTTACTAGTATATTGTTGTCTAGAACAATCAGTCGAAAGAGGTGAGTCAAACAACCTGCAAGTTCCAAGATGCAGAGCAGGTCTATATCATTTTGAATCTGCTGGTCCAGAAAATGTATCATGCTGGAATAATACCCATTTGAAGCAGATAGTAGTAGTTTACATGTTGTAGGTGTCTTATTATAACACTGATGGGAAGCTTGTTGAAAGCAACAACTAGGCATTTATATTTGTCTTTTATCTTTTATTACTTGGTTGAATAGTTGAGGTCTGCATGAACTGGCCTCAACACCTCTATTACATAAGAAAGATGCAGGAACATGGACATCAAATGAAAATGGTTAGGTATCTAAAACACAATTTTGTAAAAAGTAAATCCCCAACTTAATTAAAGAAGGTTATACATCCGTTTATAGATTTTTGTTGATCCTAAGAGACAAGACATAAAAGCTAGCATAATAAATACTATGAATCCTACTTTTTGATAAAGTTCAAGAAAAACAAAGGAAACAATATAAAGGTTAATAAAATTGAGCAAACACCTTTGTCCGAGTTTTCGAACAAATATGAAAGGAATAGAAACTATTAGATACAAGAAATTACTAAATAGTGTCAAGAGAATCACACAATTGTGAATATCCTAAGAACAAAAACGTACTGTAGCACATAACACCCTTGAATTCAATATGATCGGTGTTGACATAAAAAATTTCACTGCGTTAAATGTTGATGACATGCACAAAGTTTCGAGTCCAAAAAAACATCAAGAAGACATGGAAAAACTAGTGCATCGAGGTGTGCATGAAGGGGCTTCAATTCCTCTATTGCATAACAAAAGATGCAGGAACACGGTCAACAAATTCAAAGGGACAGATATCTAAAAAACAATTTTGTACCAAGTATATCCCCAATGTTCTAAAAAAATGTTTATAGACTATTTTTCAGATTTTTATTGACCCTAAGTGAAGAGAAACCAAAGCCAACACAATAACATCTATGATTCCTAGATTCTGATAAAAGTTCAACAAAAATAGAGGAAACATATTAAGGCTAAAAAATCAAGCAGACACCTTTGTCTGAGTTATTGAACGAAAAGTAAAAGGAATTTCAACTATTAGCCATAAGAAATTAGTAACTAACGTCAAGAGAATCACACAGTTATAAGTATACTAAGAACAGAAACATAATGTAGAACATAACACACTTGAATTCAATACGATCAGTGTTAGTCTATGAAAATTCTATTGCGTTAAATATCAATGTTAAGGACAAAGTTTCGAGTTTGAAAAGAACATAAATAAAACATTGAAATAAAAGTGCATTGGGGTGTGCATGAGCGAGCTTCAACGCCTCTATTACATAAGAAAAGATGCTGTAAAACGGACTACAAATGCAAAGGGTCGGATATATAAAAATCATTTTGTACCAAGTAAACCCTAAGGTCAATAAGATAAGGATATAGACTAGTTTTCATATTATTGCTGAGACTAAAAGACATGACACAATATCCTACAGAAGTACTATGAACCTTAGTTTCTGATAAAGTTCATCAAAAACAGAGGCAACATATAAAGGTTAACAAAATGTAATAGTCAACTTTGTCCACGTTTTAGAATTAATATGAAAGTGTTTGCAACTATTAGATACAAAAAATCAGTAACCATTATTAAAAGAATCACAAAATTAAGAATATGTTAACATAAGAAAGATAACGTAGCACATAATATACTTGAATTCAATATAATCAGTGTTGACGTATGAACATTCCACTGCATTAAATGTCAATGATAAGCACAATGTTTCGAGTTTTAAAAGAACATCATGAAGGTAGACAAAATAGCGCATATAAGTTCACTCCTCTTCTCTCTTTGAATGATAAAAGCACTAACTTTGTAGACATTCAAAACTAAATCAAAGGTAATTCACGAGAGTTGAATAAATGAACATTAACTTAATAAACATTGTAATCATCTTTATCCACTGTATATCATATAAGTAGCACACGACTATCGTATAACACAAAAAAATCAAATTACTTTTAAAAAATTAATCATAGTGTATTAGTACCTAGGGAGCAGAACATTTTCCCGACAAATATATGAAAGTGAAGAATAAGAATTGATCTTCTAAAACCTACAAGATAGAATAAATTAAGAACATAATACAATAAGAAAATCTTAAGCCTTAAAAGCATTCCAAAACCATCTTTTGTTAAATAAATTTAAAGAATAGATCCATACATAGAAGCACAACAACAAAATCTTTGCAGTGATATGTGATAAGGGTTGGTTTCATCCTTGAATTGTTAGATATATCCCCGGGTTTATTGCTCCTATGGATGCATCTGGAGAGTCTTAAACTGAGATTCGTATGGAATCAAAACTAAAATTAGTTGTGAAGATGGAGATCGTGATTTACCTTTGAATCAATGGTGATTGAGATCAACAGATATTCTTGATGACTAATGTGATGAAGCATTGACACTTTTGCGGTCTCAAGCTTATGCGCGCAGTAATAGCATATTAGGTTTTTCATTTAATTAGAGGGAATAGTAATGTTTCACCAAGAAATTTTTGAGGGAAACAGAGAAGGGATGAAAGTCATTTTTAATTATGTTATTTCCTGCCAAGCATGTTTTATTGTCACTAAAAATATATATATTAGCGGCTATTGTTCATATGCCGCTAATTGTTTTTCTTAAAGATATAATTCGCAGCAAATGATCATTTGCCGCTAAATAATTGTCGATAAAATCCTGTTTTATAGTATTGTTTGTCGCCAAGTCAATGAGCACACAACTTGTTTCAAGCATAAAGCCCTTAGACGATGTCCCCTAACATTTGTAGATGCAGTTTTCTATATGCGCACTTCCGATGTGTGCAGGCCATGACTAATGTAGCCCTTCGTTGAATGATGTTTGCATGGTGCGATTGATGTCGCCCAGCTGATGCACACATGCAACATTTGATGCGTGCAAACCATGATCGATGTCACTTGCCGTTGCACACACATGATATTTGATGCATGCAAGCCTTTGCCGATGTCTCTTGAAACTGGCAGACGTCGTTTGGCAGAAGCAAACATGCTACATCCGATGCCTGTAGTCCAGGAACAATGTTGCTCAGCCCATGCGCACACACTATATTCGATGTGTGCGGGCCTTGGACGATGTCGCCTGACGTCTGCAACTACCGTTTGCCATATGTTCACATGTTACACTATTGCGTGCAGGCCATGATCAATGTCTTATCTCGTTGGTTGATGCATGAAAAACACGATTAATGTCGCTCAATTGATTCGCACACACCCTGTTTGATGCGGCCGAGCCTTCTAGGATGTCGCCAGATATTGGTGGATGTCATTTTCCATATACGCATGTTCGATGCGTGTGGGCAATGACCAATGTCGTCTGTCGGTCGCCGACGCGCAAGCCTGATTCTCAGATGCTATGTCCTATGTGTGTCCCACATGGAGCTCTAGATTCTGTTGCGCTGATTCAATCTTAGATGAGTAGGCATCGTTTTCCAGTGAATCATAATGAACACGTACAATCCAAATAAGTACTTTCTAAGGTACAAACCCGCATTGGCATTTTTATCATAAATAATTTTTATATATATTATAATTTTCAACAACTTTTTTTGATTTTTTCGGCAAATCATGAATATGAGTAATTAATTAATAAAAATAGTATTGATATGATATAAATTATAGAATTAATACCAAAAAAATCACAAATAAATAGAGTAACCTTAAATTCAACAATTTCAACATTTTTTTTGTAATTTTTATTTTTTTGAGCGAAATTAGAGAATGAGTAATTAATTTATAAAAGAATGAAAAATATGGTAAAAATATAAAATTAACGCTAAAAATTAACAAAAAATATAGCTACCTTAAATTAAACAATTTCAACAATTTTTTTTTTTTTTTATTTTTTTTGTTAAATCCCGAAAATTAGTAATTAATAATTATAGATATGATAAAATATAAAATTTATTCAAAAAATTCACATACAATTATAGTAACCTCAAATTAAACAACTTTAACAAAAAAAAATTTGAAAAATTGTTGTCCTCCCGTCAAATCCCAAAAAAAATATGTAATTAATTGATTAAAAATAAGAAAATTTTGAAAAGAATTGAAATTAACGCCAAATATTCACAAATAACACATGCCACATTAGATGCATGCAAGCCTTGAGTGATGCCTGCTGATGCGTATAGGACACGTCAGATACTTGTACGCATTTGATGATGTTGTCCGTCGTTAGTCGACATCGCACGACTCATGCATGTAGGCCTCGACCGATGTCGCCAAGTCGATCTGCACATGCCATGACTGATGTTTCCTAGCTGATGTGCACATTTCATGTTTGATGTATGTAGGCCTTGGTAAATGTCATGTGACGTTGATCGATGCTCGCAGGCCATGACAGATGTCGCCCTACCAATGCGCACACGCCATTGCCAGACATCATTCACCAAATGCGAAAACTATGTCTGATGCATGAATGCAATGACCAATATCACCTAGACGATGCACACACACAACATTTGATTCGTTCATGCCTTGGCCGATGCCACCTGACATTGGCAAACATGATTTACCAATACAATCATATGCAACACCCAACGTGTGAAGTCCATGACCAATGTCATCTGCTTTTGATCAATGTGCTTATGCCACGAACGATGTCGCCCAATCGATGCGCACACACAATGTCTGATACGTGCATGCCTTGGATGATGTCGCCTGACATTGGCCGATGCAAGCACGCCACAAGTGATGTTCCCTTGTAGATGCGCACATGCCACAACAAATTGATGAAGGCCTTGGACGATTTCATATGAAGTTGGTGAATGCGTGCTGGCCACGAATCATGTCGCCCAACCAAAATGCACATGCCACACGTGAAACTTGTAGGCCTTGGGAGATACTGATGCCATTAGAAGACATCGTTTTCCATTTTATCATATGCTACGTCAGATGCTTTCAGGTCATAACTAATGATGCCTAGATTATGCGCACATATCAGGTTTGATTCATGCAAGCATGCCTTGGCAAATGTCTCCTGACATTGGCAGGCGCCGTTTTCATATACGCATATGCTACGCCAATACGGTTTCTTTCAAGTTTTCCTGATGTCATTTTACATTAGTCGATGTGTGTAGGCTATGAATGATGTCTCCTAGCCGATACACACACGCCACATGTGAAGCTTGCAGGCCTTAGCTGATTTTGATGCCATTGGAAGATGTTGTTCGCCACTTGTGCACATGCTACGTCTGATACTTGTAGACAATGACCGATGTCGCCTAGCTTATGGTCACACACAATGTTTTATGCATGCATGCCTTGGCAGATTTTACCTGACATTGGAAAGCGTCATTTTCCATGTATACATATGTTACGCCTGATGCGTGCAGGCCATGACCGACGTCTTCTTCTTTTTGTCGACTGGTGTCTCCAAGTAAGTTTGCAAACACCGGTTTGACGCATGCATGTATTGGTAGACGTCTCCTAATATTGGCAAGAGTCATTTTTCATGTACGCATATGCTACGCTGAATTCGTGCAAGCCATAAATGTTGTTTTCTTCTATTGGCCGATGTTCATAGGCCACGACTTATGTCCCCTAGCCGATGTGCACACGCCACAACTTATCTTGTAGGCCTTGGCCGATGTCATATGACATTGGCCGATGCATGTAGGCTTCAAATGATGTCGCCCAGCCGATGCACACACTCCATGCATGAAATTTGTAGGCCTTGGCTAATGTTGATGCCATTGGAAGACATTCGTTTTCAAGTTGAACACATGCTATGTCTCATGACGCCTAGCTGATGTGCACACACAACGTTTGATGCATGCATGACTTGGCAGATTTCCCTTGACATTGACATGCATCATTTTGCATATACGCACATGCTATGCTCGATGCGTGCATGTCACAACCGGGGAGCACCCCCTAGAAGGAACACAACGTAATTGACCTCTCGGAGGTCTTATGAAATATCATAGTTATCATTCATCGCATCGACATAGTAAATTTAACGAAAAATTAAAAACTTTTCATGGCACCTCATATGCTAGTAAAACTTTACTTCATATACATATAAAATATAATTCATATTACATATATAGACTCTAAGTCTCTTTTCCATCTTAGACTCAATAACTTTAGAGTACTTTAAGGATAAGGACCTTATGACATAATACAAAACTATACATTACTAAATAGACATTACAATAAGTACACATGAGGACATCCTTGGACTTAAAGATTCCTTTTCCTTGATCTTGGGAAATCTCCTACAAAGCTCTTCAATCATAGTCTTCTATTAAGCATACCATTACCTACACTTTGTGTAAAAAGTAGAGAAAAATGGGATTACCTCAAGAATGTACTGAGTATGACAACCATTCATTTAATAAGGGACATTTTCTTTGAAATCATACTTTATGCCATTTTAAGTAAATCATCATAAAACCTTTATCAATAGCATATTTATCAATATTATACTTCATAGAAAAACAATCAAAGGCTAAACATCATAGAAAATAACATATATAATTTAAGTCCAATTTGAGGTCACTTTACAGTGAACTCTTCCTTTTATTTCATTAGTCTTCCAAAAAAATCCTTTAGGGATACTTGGTGCAATGTATCACTTTAGGACCACATGGAAAATCATACATATCATCTACACAAGACTACACATACCATCATAGAAGTATAATACCACATAGACATAGTTAAGTCAAGATCTTCATCATATATTCAACAAGATCAATGTCATGCATAACGACTCATATAATGCACATCTTTATAACAGGTAGACAAATACTACAATGCCATGCATAAGGAACACATACATAGTTACATATATTAGAACACCTTCCTAGAACTTCCTAAGGAGCTACTTTTGCAATGTCTAGATGGGTTTATTACTTCCACCTATCCTAAAAAACCTCCCTTAAGTCATTCTATTTAGATTCCTAGACATTAACTTCCATTGTCCATTTAACTTTAGAGAAACTATAGCCTTAACCGACATAGACCATGTGATTCTAAACATGGAATCCGGTGTCATGAACTCCCACACCGATAAAGGGTGTTCTACCGGTCAAAGTAGAACCCATCATAAACATAACTTTCATGGTGGATGCACTAGTGGCAACATAGTTTATGGAACTTAGTGGTTTCATGGAAATATCAACTCTAAACCTATGTTGGGTTATAAGGCTATCCACTCAATGATATTTATAGTAGACCTACCTTCCCACATTAGAAAGGGATACACACTCATATACAAGTTCCCTCGATGCTAAGCTAAATTCCCTTTATTTAAAAAGCCTTCATTAACATTTATTTGTAAAACATAGGATTAGGAGAGTCAACCCCTCATATGCTTAGCTCATAGGTCATACATGAAAGTTCATCAACCTAAATCATGTGAGAATATCCTTTCACATGGACAAAGAATATGTATTAGAACTATCTAGTTTAAATTATACTTAAGCACAACTTTCAAGGCTCCTCTATCGACTAGATCATCATTCATGTATATGAGTGTATACAGATATGTGAGCAAACCATTCACATAACACGTAATGTCATACATGTTCATATATCAATGCATGAGTCTTTGGGCATAACTATATGACCAATCCTTTAACATACCTACTAAGACACTATGCACATTCATACTTCATCATATCATATACATCATAATCATAACATGATCATATATTCATTTTTCATATACATAGAAACCATATATAGGAACTATCCTATCAAGATACACATGTGCAATGTATAAGCAAGGTCCCATACCCTTGCCCATACTATTACACCGATCAATTCATCCTAGAAAATAAAACATAACAAACTTCACATGCATATACTTTACATGCATAGTAGTGGACACTAGTTAATATGAGAAGTATCTATTTAGACACAATGACCTATACTACTTGTAACATACATTTATGTGAGAGTGTGTGTACATTGACCAACATGATCACATAATGTCTATAAATTACTACTTGAGGCATCCACCCTCTTATACAACATTATACATCCAATAACATACAACACAACACATAATAGCATAGGAGTCAAGACAATATAAACATTATAACCAAGGCTCCTAACCTTAGCTACTTACACGTTCATATAAGGGGTACGTGGGTTGGGGATACTAAACATTTTAACACATCAATGGAAGAACCTATATAATACCCTAACATAAATATAAGCATGCTCATACAATAGCCACACAACATAGATCACAACTAGATTGGAAAATAGGCATAGTTACTCATAAGGTGATCCTCTAAATCTCTAAATCATATATTCATAAATTTGCCATCAAGTTTATGGTAAAAACATATATAATGACAATAAAATAAAAAACCGCCACCATAAGTGGACCATACAAGGCTTCATCAACATTACTTTAAAGAAATAGAGAAGTAGAAGAGTAGAGGGAATAAGAATTCTTACCAATTTCTCACCCTTTCATCATCATTGATGAATACAAGTTATTCATAAATAAAACACAGATATGGCAGTATCTAAATATACTTAAAACATATAAGAAACCATGTACAAGTCGCTACAAGATCATACAATAACATAATACAACACATCGACACATTTGGAAAGTAGAATAACATAGATCATTAGCTAATTTCACTTGCATTGTATTTAAATTGTATTTCATAAATATTATGACTCTAATTCAGTAGCTAAACCTACATTTAACCATATTGAAAATAAAATTACATACCCTAAAGATTAAGGTTACCACATAGGCATTTAGGCTTATCGTTTTGCTATAGTATAGAACACTTTACCAATACTATGAACTCTCTAAGTCTTTTATTATCATTCATATTTTATAAAACATACTCTCCTTAGTAAGTATATAATTCAGTAGGAAATTAAAAAAAAACATGCTTAATATAGTAACAACTCAACATCCATCACACACTTGTCTTTTTGACTTCATAGCCTAAAGGGATCTAAATAAATTTATGAAAGTCTTTCTTAGATTGTTAATTAAGGAGTTATACCTAAAAAATTCATCCATTATATCACCCAATACAGTAGCTACAGCAGTTCATACACAATCACAATTCTACACAGCCGATCTCACAATCGACTTCAAAGGCAACATGTAGAAACATAGGATATTCATGTTCAAATCTTCAAATATTTATCATTATGGAATTATAATAAAGAATTCACCATCAATTAACGTAGATAACAATAAATACAAGCAACTCAACATAAGAAATTCATTATTCAACTAAGAACAAGCCATGATCACAAAGCTCATGCAAGAGCTCAACCAATTTTGGAATGAACATGGGTTCATCATGAAATTGGAGTGAAATAAAGTTAAAATCATTTTATTAACTTCAATTCAATATGATTTAGTCATTAAAAATCATTTGAGAAAGAACCCATGACTATATTGGAAGATTGGAAACTTGATCATAAGATTTTTTTGAAAAACATTGAGAAGAACTCTTCAAGTGAAAGGTTACTTGAAGATGAAGGATTGCCATATCTTTTTATAGTTTAGAAACTCTTAGAATTTATGATTCATCCATGTAAAACGCAGCTTGAATATGTTCTTGAGCTTCACCAACAATGGTGGCTTCTAGAGAGTATTTTTGCAAGTAAAAGCATAAAACATGTGAGTTGATTTTAGAATGGATTGATCACGTTTTGGATGACTTATATACACCCAAAAGCATTTAAATAACTCCTTATAATCAGGTTAATACTTGGGGTGAATTTCTCGTTCTCCACTTTAATTAATAGTACGCAGGATGCCAGTTGCAGGCCTCCTGCGACGGAAGCAGTGTCGGGGCGTCGGGGCCTTGACGTACCGTGCCTGGCCTCCATCATTGTATACTTATAAAAATATTTGCTTGATAACTTACGATGTCAAGTACCCATCGACGTTACCTCATCGACGGGCCGTTCGTGTAACGATCCGTCGTTGGGTCCGTCAATGGACATTGCTCAAGCAGTGTCTTAGGCAGCTTTTGGTCATTCTTTTGGGACCTATTGTGGGGCCCTTAGGAAGTCGTACCCGTGAATTTCAAACGTGATTATGAAACTTAACATGTTATATACCTTTCACATATATTTAATACAAAACAAATACCTAGAAGACGTCCAAACAGCATTGGCCCCAACATGACAAAGGATGAACCTCTTAGGGGCTATCTTTCGAACGCCTTGGACATTCTTGGGCGTTTGACCTCCAAAATTCACGAAAATTCATATTAAAACATTAATAATAATTTTAAAACATTTAAAGAGTTATTAGTATCATTTAATACAGACTTAAGCATGCATAGACACATGAGGCACATAAGCGACTAGTCGTCGAACGGCTTGGTCGTCCCTTGACAGTCGACTTCCAAATCACTTTAAACTTTTCACACTGACTCTAAACCATAAAATAACACATTTT
Organism: Solanum corneliomulleri; assembly: GCA_027704805.1. Taxonomy (NCBI): domain Eukaryota; kingdom Viridiplantae; phylum Streptophyta; class Magnoliopsida; order Solanales; family Solanaceae; genus Solanum; species Solanum corneliomulleri. Next base: position 76,249 of record JAKWIY010000053.1, on the reverse strand, counting down.
AGAACATTATAGCATCACTAAACACCCATAAACATATAGAACCACATATTAGGCATCTAGGTGACTTAGTCGTCGAACGTCTTAGTCCTCCCTTAACATTCGACTTCCAATACCTCTAATATTTTAGCTACTGCCCATATACTATATTTTAAGCATATTTAGGAAATTATAACTTTAGGAAAACCATATTAGGTTCTAGACACCTTATCTAATTTTTGGGGTCTTTGAATATCTCTCGCTTTTGGGAACATTCTTCCTTGAATGACACTCAAGGATCTTCAATCACAACAAGGACTTCAATGCATATAATTCAGTTCATAACATTAATAACATCAAAAAGTCATCTTAGAACTCAATGCACACAAGCAAGAAAAATAATTACTCACTCACTCTTTAAGGCATCAAACACAAAGGTCCTTTTTATGTTCATAGGAGAACATCCTTCTCCTAATCATAACAAGATCATTACATCTAAATTCATTACAAGAAAATCTTGAAAAGCTACTCATAGGAAGATCATATCCCATATTCAAAGTTACTTAAGCACTCATTCTCCAATACACATAAACATGAGTTAGTTAAATCACAATGATCTTCATTAGTTAGGACTAGTGCCATAAAGGTAATAATAAATCATACCATACTTAGTGGTGTCCATTGAATGTACTTCTTCTCAGCACACTTACATGTATCATGAGTTTCACACCTTAGCAATTACAAGGTCAAATTCCTCTTAAAATCTGAAATTCTCAACTTTTAACCAAGACAAGCTCATGGTTCGTTCTTAGTGAAGTATAAGTGGCAAGTCACATAGAGTACATCACAACAAAATAGGAAGCCATTCCTCAAATTTCTTTTCTTAACATAATACTCACCCATATAGTAAGTCTCATTGTGCAAAAATAACACTAATTATAGGCACACACATGGACACTTAGCTTAACATGCTTTCACTTTTCAAGAATTACCCTAAAATTATGCCTTCCAAATCATCAAGTCACTGAATTTTCAAGAAAGTCAACATATTTCATTGTAAAAGAGACTCAACTTATCATTTTCAGGCTAAACAATTTACCTCACAAGTGACTATTACCAAGTTCCTTGTCTTATCTCATTAACTCGAATGCACAAGTATCGTATCAAGATTTAATTCAACATGAGAAAACATGGACTTTATCAAAAATTTCCTTTCATGCTCTTTGGAAAATTCATCATGTATCAAAGATGATGAAAATCAATTCATACCAATCATATAAAGGTCATGCAATTCACACATTATGCAAGACTATATTCATGAACAAGCTTACTAAAAATTCATTATTTTCCAATTCAAGTAAGAATAGAAGAACAATGTAGACGATTTCTACAACCTCATTACTCAAACATCATCCCCCACTTAGGGTAAACCCAATTAAGAGCAACTTAACCCAACATATAAAGGATCTTAACACAACCTTCATTTCCATCACTTAAAGTGATTACTACTTTACAGGGACAATTTATTAATTCAATTTAGCAACACTAAGGCATTCCAAGCCTTATCATTTTATGCAAATCATCCTCAACTATCAATTTTGATCATATTATTCGATTCACATAAGGTCTTCCACAATGCAATAGACTCTAAGGTAATACATCATTTGAGGAAAACAACAAGAAGGTTCGTAACACAATAAGATGTTTAGAAATAACTCTACGACTTATCATGTCAAAATATTTTTTTTTAATATAAATAGGAAATTTCCTTTTCACATTCATTACAATGTTCATATTCATTAATTCTACACATATTTCAATAACATTCAATCAAAGGACAATTCCGTTGACTCACCAAAAATATTACAATAAGTTGCCCAGTCTTTATAGTGAGCATGCTTCCACATATCCAAAAATGAAACATTAAGACAATTGAGGGGACAAGCATGGCAGTAAAAGATACAAAGCTTATCAACTTATCCTTCATAGCATGCATACTATCTTTACTACTAGGATCATGTATCTACAAGGGGATCCAATTTACACTAGCAATTTATCAAGTTTCTCTTATATACAAAAGGAGACAATGCACACTTTTAATCACATACATTCGTAGGATAGCATGCTTGCATAGATAGTTATTAAACATTCCAAGTTCCAAACCTAGTATAATCTAAGAGAGTTCACTTTAACCACAATAACTTCTAGCATGCTTTAACTATATCATGACATAAATTATTTGACATATTTTGATATTTCACATAGATTTCATATATTGCATAATTTGCATCACATCATCAAATAAGAGATATTTCATACATAGTAAGGTAAGATAACCAATCATAATCCTACTAGAGTTAACATGTGCAATGATCAAGTAAAGCCCTATAACCCTACTAAATCAAGTAACCCAACACAAACTACAATAAGCACCATACTCCACTCATCTATAACCTTCATGCATACATAACTCCATATTTTTAGCACACTAGGCTATTTACATGTTTATGAGCATAGATATCATCACATAAGGACATAAACATTTATCATCATACACATACATAATATTAACCTCTTAAGGTCTCCATCAAGGAAAACTAGTGCAAGACATAACTAGAGTCTCACACCCCTACCTAAGTCTACTTAACCATTCAAGTCTCATTAGTTAGTTTATACATCATCAAATAAGGACAAGTATCACCTTCACACATACTCATTAAAACCATAAAACAAATATAAGCATTTTAAACTCAACTTTTTCTCCCTCAAGCATCGAGCAATCTTGTCCAAGGAAAAATATCTAAAAGACAACCAAACAAAATAGCATAAGAGAGAGATCTTATAGATTTAAGTTCTATGGCATGACATGGGAATGATGAAGAAGGGAAACTTTATCGTCCTATAGCCTCTCATACCATTTAATGTGTTGCCACTCACCACCAATGATAACAGACTCTACTAGATGTGGCAATATGAGACTTCTTTGAACCTAAGACCACTTTATAAACATCGTGCTCTAATACCACATTTTCTATAACCGGGGGCCACCCCATAAAAGTAAAATGACGTACTCCACCTCTCGGAGGTCTTATACAAGCCCATAGTTATCATCCATCGCATCGACATAGTAAAATTAGCGGAAAATTTACAACATTTCATAGTAAATCATATGCTAGAAACTCTACTTCATATACATATAATGTATAAGTAATAATACATATGTAGACTCTAATTTTTCCATATTAGACTCAATAACTTTAGAGTACATTAAGGACAAGGCCCTTTTGACATAATACAAAACTATACATCATTAAATAGAATTTATAATATGCACACATGAGGACATCCTTGGACTTAAGGATTCCTTTCATTGAGCTAGGAAAATCTACTATCAAGCTCCTCAATTATAAACCTACTTTAAGAATTCTATTACCTACACTTTGGGTAAAAAGTACAGAAGAATGGGATTAGCACAAAAATGTACTAAGTATGGCAACCATGCATTTAAAAAGGGACATTTTCATTGAAATCATAGTTCATGCCATTTCGAGAAATTCTAATAAAACCTTTATCAATAGCATATATATCATTTTCATACTTCATAGAAATACAATACAAGGCCAAACATCATAGAAAAGCACATATAGAATTTAAGTCCAATTTGAGGTCACTTAACAGTGAACTCGTCAATTTATTTCATTAGTCTTCCAACAAATCCTTTAGGGATACTTGGTGCAATGTATCACTTTAGGAACACAAGAAAAATCATACATATCAACTACACAAAACAATGTGTAGATTGGTTCATTACTTACATCTATCTTAAGTAACCTCCCTTAAGTCATTCAATTTAGAGTCCTAGTGTAACACCTTGAAAGTCTAAGACTCATGGAAAGGCCTAACATAGGTGTCATAAAGTCTAAACACTGTTTCTATGTCAATTTTTAATAAATACAGGTCATTTAGAAGGTTTAAGAATCAAATGTCCAAAGACGTCCGGGAAGTTTGTTCAAAGAGGTGTTAGTGTGCCTTAGCTTTTTTACTAACTTTTAGAAGTCGTAAATTTACGGAAATGAGAGAAAAGGTAGATAATGGGTATTTAGAGTGGTTTCATAATTGAAACGTTGGGGGTATGACTCCTCAAGGACCAACCAAAGGCCCTCCAGGAGACCCCCTGTAGTTTGATGTAGCACTGACTAGCATTGTGCATCGACGGGGAAGACGACGGTCCGTAAGTGGCCTAACGAAGTATCGAAGGCCACCATTGTCCCACACTAAGAAAGATTGTGAAGGACCTTGTTTATCTAATTAATGTTACACTTGAAGGAAGGGGAAGACGGGGCGTCGAGGCCACCATCATCCCATACTAGAAAAATTAGAACAAGCCTCACCTGCAATGTCTCTGATAGAGACGACGGAAATGCAGGACGGAGGGGGGCTGTCCGTCGACCCACCGACGGACCGTTGGAGGGTAGAATTTCATTCATGGATTTTAATTATTTCATTTAAATAAATTAAATGGTTTAGGGGTTATTTAGTGATTTGAGGGAAACTAGTTAAGTTAATTAAGCCCCTCTATAAATACCATTAATCGTCATTAACCAAAATCCAACTCTCAAAATGAACTCTCTTCCTCTTCTCTTATTTCTCTCTCTACAAGAACCCACCATTGAAGGCTAGCATGAACTAGGGTCTGGGTGCTGAAACAGGGCGGATTCTTCATCAAATTTTTGAGAGACATTAAGGTATGGGTTCGATTCATCTTTGAGATCCTTTCCTCAAAGGGTTCCTTCAAAATGAAATTCAAAAAGTTGATATTTCTTATTGGTTTCATTCAATTACGAAATTGAAGTTATGGATTAAGTTGTTAAATGATTATTGGGGTTATATTAGTATATTTACATGTAATTCGACTGGTTTATGAAAATTATTGATGGTTTGGTAAAATTGAAGAACATGATCCTCTATCCCTAAACCTAGGTAGTGATGTTGATCTATGTTGTATGTTGATCATCCAATTAAGTTGGTTGATGAATATATTACTATCCTATGGTGATATTATGGTTGAATTAAGATGAAGTATAGGCCTATCATGCTAGTTCTTGAGATGTAATTTAGGTTATGAATTGTAATGTGAAATAAGCCTATGTATCTTATCTCAAGTTATGATATAAAGATGAATTGTGTTATAGAGATGCAATTGGCCTTGTTATTCTACTGATTATAATTGTGTGATGATGTTACTCCCCAAGTTGGGTTGAGTTATGGGTTGATGCTAAAACCTTGATGGTAAACTATGAGAAAGACTAGGTATGTCTTAGAATCTCTATCTTTATTTTTGATTGTGATTAATTTTTGTTAAGCTATGGGATGATGTTGAAAAATGTCTTATATCAAGATTATAGGGTTGTATGATGTTGAATTGAAATTTCTTGACTATGTTATGAGGTACATTAAGGTGATGTGCTATAAGGATGTTGAAAACTATCAATTTGTCTTAATATGTTATGATATGCTAAAGTGTTAACGTCACTTATATCGATTGTGATGAAAGGGATTACACTCATCCAATTATTATTGAGCTATTGATGATTATTATCATTGAAGGGTTAGACCCTAAAACTAAGTTATGATTACAACAATACTAAACGAATTTCAATAAACGGACCTCCCTTAGCACCGAGTGAGATTGTATGTGAGGTGGTGACATCTTCTTATATAAGGAAGGTAGGGCTCACTACGGTTCTCACGGGTGGATATCCTCATGACCAAAGGTAGGGTATAGATTCTTTGAGAAGTTAATATTTGAGAAGTTAATATTATGTATATAAATGATGATATAAAGCAAAAGACTTTATATGTTAAATAACATGCCTAAGAATATGAAATGTTTTTATCATTGTTAAACATAAAATAATATATGTGATGGAAGACTATGCTATGTGAAGTAAATTACTAATCATGATCTTTGGTGGTGTACTTCATTAAGAAGTGTTATGGGGTTTTGCTTGGTCATCGCACTTGTGGCTTCTGAAGGATTATAGTTGGTAGGGTTGCTTTGTTATTTACATGGTTTACTCTTATTCATGTTTGTGATATTATTACGTGATGATAGAGTCACATAAGATTATGGGTTTGGTATGATGAAGTGCATAAGGTATAATTAATTAGTTTTGTATGTTCAAAGGATTGGCTTAAATAACATGATTTCATTAAAAGTCCCTTCTAGCATACTTTGTTGGTATTTGTGCATATGGTCTCATACTTAGTACATCTTGTGTACTAACCCCATTTTCACCCTTTTCCTAAAACATTTTAGGTTCCAGTCTTTGAATTTGATTTGAAGGAAGACTTGGATGTTCTATAATCAAAGTGGTAGTTCCTCATTTTCCCCAAGGTCGATGCCAATATTCTCTTTGCAAAGTTACTTAGTTAATACAACTTTTGTATTGACTCCATTTCCTATTTTATACAAAGTTGTATAAAGTTTACATGCGGCTTACTTTCATTGATGAAGGGTTATGGCCAACGTTATTGTCCTTGTTTAGATGCTTTATGAGTTTAGACAAATTTCTGACTCTATTTCTTTACTATATAAGTGTGTGAAATAAAATTAGAAAACTATGTAATCTTCTTATACAAACGAGTCTATGTATAATCAATATTATTATGATTATGTGTATGTAGAGGTCTATGTAATCTCCAATTAGAAGTAACTGAAAATTTTTAAATTCTTCCGTATTTTAATCGATGAATGCAATGATTTAAGACTAAGAGCATTGTCTTAGTCCTAAAAGAGGACGACAATGCCGGTTACATGTAGGGGGTAAACCCGAATGTTACAAACTTAGTATCAGAGTATGTTGTTTAATATCCTTGATACTGATGTCTCTCTCCACCACGTCTATGTAGGGTTGTTCATAATTTTGAAGCGTGCCACACTTATGAGTAGGAACCTATATGATGCTTAGGAGTCACTCTATTTCTTGGAAATCTTATATCATGCCATTAGAGCATACTTATAGTGTGCTTTTGCATCTAATCATATTGTTGTTCTTATAGGAAACATGACCACTCGAAGGAATACGTCTCAAAGACTTGAGGAGGAAGGTTCTAATGTGGGAGCTCCTCTCCATGATGAGTAAGTTCCTCCACTAGAGGCAAATGCTAATGTTTTTCAAGCCCCGGCTAACCCTCCACGTATGACGGAGGTGGAGATGAGGGGTATTCTTGATCAAATGAACCAAGCCATGACTACACAAGCACAAGTAGAAACGGTCCAAGCTCAAGCTATGACTGCCAAAGACAATTGGGATATTGCACCTAGGGTTCATGATCAAACCATGGCTTCTTTACAGGGATTTCACACAGATGAATCCTTCTATCTTCTATGGGTCTAAGGTTAATGAAGACCCTTAAGAGTTCATTGATGAGGTTTAGAACAAACTATGTGCTATGGGGTTTTCTTCCAATGAGAACCATGAGTTGGCCTTATACCAACTCATGGATGCGTCTCACACTTGGCATGTAAAATGGAGAGATAATAGGCCACTCCAAGGTGGGCATGTGACTTGGGAGATCTTCAAGAGGGCATTCCTTGATTAGTTCTTCCCTAGAGAGATGAGAGAAGCTAAGGTTGTGGAATTCATCAACCTTCGCCAAGGAGGTATGAGTGTTCATGATTACTCTTTGAAGTTCATTCAATTGGCTTAATATGATACTTCCTTGGTCTCCAATCCTAGAGATTAGATGAGTCGATTTATGTCGGGTGTATGAGATGACTTACAAGAAGAATGCCATTCGGTGATGTTACACGACAACATGAATATTAGTCGTCTTATGGTGCATGCTAAAAGTATTGAGGAGGCTAGAGCAAAAAGGAAGGATAGGCATTCATAATGGACAAGGTCTTTTGAAGGTGGAGCTATTAAAGATAGTCTTGGGATTCAAGAAAAGCCTAGATTCAAGAAGAAGTTCTCACATCAAGCTCTATCTAAATTTCCCAAGGCTAGGGAGGAGAGGGCCCATAGGCCGAGAGTTCAAAAAGGGAAGAGTTGAAATTCGTCTAATTAGAAGCCACCTTGCAAGGAATGTGGAAGGAAGCACTTTGGTGCTTGCCTCCTTGGGTCGTAAAAATGCTTTTGTTGTGGAAAAATTGGTCAGAAAGTGTGATATTGTCCTAATTCTAAGGGGCAAGAGAAGAGTGGACATCCAAGTGGTTCTAGTAATGCTCTTAAAAAGAACCGCTTCTATGCCCTTCGTAGTAGAGATGAAAATAGGCCTCTACCGATGTGGTGACCGGTATGTCACGAATCTTTTCTATTGATGTGTATGCTTTTCTTTACACGGGTGCTACTTTGTCTTTTGTTACTCCCTTATCAGCTAAAAAATTGATATTTTACCCGATGTTTTCCATGAACCTTTTGTGGTATCTACTCCAATGGGTTAGTCAATTGTAGTAAAAATACCCTATCAAAACTATCCTATTTCGTTGCCCAATAATTTTCTTATGTAGATCTAGTTGAACTAGATATGCTTGATTTTTGATGTCATTTTGGGTATGGATTGGTTCCATGCTAGTTTGCTTCTATTGAATGTAGGACTGGAGTTGTGAGGTTTAGTTTTCCAGATGAACCCTTTATTGAGTGGAAGGGTGGGAATTCTATTCCTAGAGGTCACTTCATATCTTGTCCAAAAGCATGCAAAATTATCTCAAAGGTATGTCTTTATCACAGTGTAAGATCCCAAGAATTGGATTCAAAAATTCCACCTAAAGAATCGGTCCTCGTGGTGAGTAAATTTCTGGAAGTCTTTCCAAATAACCTTCCCGGTATTCCTCCCGAACGGGAAATTGATTTTGGTATCGATATTGCTACCGGAAATGAACCCTATATCTATTCCTGCTTATCGAATAGCTCCGGCCAAATCAAAGGACTCGAAGGCACAACTTAAATATTTGCTAGACAAGGGCTTTATAAGGCCTAGCATTACTCCATAGGGTTCTACGGTCTTGTTCGTGAAGAAGAAATATGGTTCCTAGGGAATGTGTATTGACTACCGCAAACTTAAAAAGGTTACTAGTAAGAACAAGTATCCTCTTCCGCGGATTGATGATTTATTTGACTAACTCCAAGGAGCGAGCTATTTCTCAAAAATTTATTTGAGGTCGGGGTATAACCAGCTAGGGGTAAAGAATGAAGATATTCCAAAGTCGGCGTTTCGGACTAAGTATGGACACTATGAGTTCGTGGTCATGTCATTTGGTCTCACAAATAGGGTGTTTCGGAAATATCTTGATTCATTCATTAATGTCTTTATTGATGATATATTCGTGTATTCGAATAATGAGGTTGATCACATGGGTCATTTAATGATAGTATTGCGAACCCTTAAAGAGCATCAATTGTTCTCCAAATATAGTAAATGTGAGTTTTGGTTGAGGTCGGTGTAGTTTCTTGGGCATATCATCTCAAGAGAGGTTGTTGAGGTAGACCCAAGGAAAACGAAAGTGGTGAAAAATTGCCCTAGACCATTGAATCCGACTGACCTTACGAGTTTCTTGTATTTAGAGAGATACTATCAGAGATTCATGGATGGTTCGCGTCCATTGCATCTCCTTTTACTACTTTGACCCAAAAGAGTAGAAAGTTTGATTGGTCTTCGGAATGTGAGAAGAGCTTCCAATTTTTGTATGATAAGCTTACTTTCGCTCCGGAGTTGACCTTACAAGAGGGTACAAAGGTTTTATGGTGTATTATAACGCATCTCGAGTGGGTTTGGGATGTGTGCTTGTGCAGAATAGGAAAGTGATTGTCTATGCTTCAAGGCAAATGAAGGTACATCAGAAGAATTATTCCACTCATGAACTTGAATTAGCGGTCGTGGTGTTTGCTTTGAAAATTTGGAGGCATTATTTCTATGGGGTTCATGTGGGTTTTTTTACCGATCATAAGAGTCTACAATATGTGTTTACCCAAAAGGAGATAAATCTCTGACCAAGAAGGAGGCTCGAGTTGTTGAAAGATTATGATATGAGTGTACGTTATAACCTAGTCAAGGCTAATGTAGTTGCATGTTCCTTAAGTTGGATGACTATGGGTAATGTATCCTATCTTTATGAAGCTAAAAAGGACCTAGCAAGGGAAGTGCATAGGTTGGCTTCGTCGGGGTGAGGTTGGAGAGTGCTCCGGATGGGGGTGTCGTAGTTCATCATTACTCCGAGTCATCATCAGTGGTCGAGGTGAAGTCCAAATAACACCTTTACTTAGCCTTGATGGAGTTGAAAGAATCAATTCTTAACAAGTTGAATGAATCTTTTTCCTTGGGGGGGGGAGGAGATGGTGTGTTTTAGATATCAAAGGAGATTATGTGTTCCCCCTATTGATTGGTTGAGGGTTTGGATCCTATAAGAAGTCCATGGATCCCACTACTCCATTTATCTAGGTTCGACTAAAATGTATCATGATCTTCAGGAGGTATATTGGAGGGAAGGCTTGAAGAAGGACATAGAGGAATTTGTTGCTAAATGTCCAAATTGCCAACTACTGAAGGCGAAACATCAAAAGTCGGGTGGCCTACTCCAAGAGATCCAAATTACTATTTGGAAGTGGAAAGACATTAATATGGACTTTGTAGTAGGGTTGCCTCGGACTCAAAAGTCATATTATTCTATATGGGTGATTGTGGATAGATTATCTAAGTCCGCTTAGTTTATTCCCGTCAAGTCTACATATTCGGCTTAATATTATGCAAAGATCTTCATAGATGAGATTGTGTGTCGCTATGCTATTCCGTTATCCATCATTTCGGGTCGGGGTGCACAATTCACGTCTAGATTTTTCCAAGAAGGTTTGGGCACTTGGGTGAAATTGAGTATCACTTTTCATCCTCAAAGGAATGGTAAAGCGAAACACACTATTCAAACCCTTGAGGATATTCTTAGAGATTGCAATATTGATTTTAAAGGAAATTGTTATAAGCACTTGCCATTAGTGGAGTTTGCTTATAACAATAGCTTTCATACCTCCATCTCCATTGATCCGTATGAAGCCTTGTATGGTAGGAGGTGTAGGTCTCCTATGGGGTGGTTTGAAGTTGGTGAGCCATCGATTCTTGGTCCTGACTTGATTTATAAGACTTTCGAAAAGGTTCATATCATAAGGAACCCATTTCGAACGACCTATAGTCGGCAAAAGTCTTATGCCGATAATTGGAGAAGGGATTTGGAGTTTGAAGAAGGTGATAAGGTGTATTTAAATATTTCCCCAATGAAAAGGGGTGGTTAGGTTTCACAAGAAAGGTATATTGAGTCCTTGTTATGTGGGTCACTATTAAATATTGCAATGGGTTAGTAAGGTTGCCTATGAATTGAAGCTTCCTAAAGAATTGGCTTCGGTTCATCCGGTTATCCATGTTTCTATGTTGAAAAAGTGTATCGCTAATACCGAGTCCATTATTCCTATTGAGGGTCTTGGTTTCAAGGATAACCTTTCTTATAAGGAAGTCTCGGTTCAAATTCTTGATAGGCAAGTCAAGAAGTTTAGGAATAAAGAAGTGGTTTTCGTGAAAGTGCCAATGAAAAATCAATCAATTGAGGGTGCTACATGGGAGGCCGAGGCCGATATGAAATCCCGTTATCCTCATCTTTTTTTAGAATTAAGGTTAGTCATCCTTTTAATTATATAATTATGACAAAGATTTTAGTTTCTTAATTTTTAAGTGAAATGTTGCAAAAATGACATTTTTTTAGAAAACCTCACAGTAAGTCTTACAGTGAAGTCACTGTAGTGTTTCTATTAAAAACATGAAATTTTGCTTTTTGCATTCTTTAAGTTATGTTGTGAATTTTGATATGGTGAGTCTTCACGAAATGATAGGTAGCATATTGTTAAGTTGAACTTTGTGCTAATTGACTCATATGATGTATGTTGAGCTCATAAATATTGTTAGAAGAAAATGCCTCATGAGTAAGTCATTTGAGCATTAGGTGTACTAATATGAGTTTGGATATTTTCTTAGATGAGGTGATATGATTTTTTGTTAAATTGATATTGTTGATTGGTTGGGCTGCTAGTCTTGGGTCTATTCCTTCCTTTAAAAGAGTTTTAGTGTTTTTCGGGGACGAATGTTCCTAAGGGAGGGATAATGTTACCCCTTGAAAATCAAAGATTCAGGGAAAGGCCTAACATAGGTGTCATAAAGTCTAAACACTGTTTCTAAGTTAGGTCATTTAGAAGGCTTAAGAACCAAATGTCCAAAGATGTCCTGTAAGTTTGTTCAAAAAGGTGTTAGTGTGCCTTAGGTTTTTTACTAAATTTTAGAAGTCAAAAATGTACACAAATGAGTGGAAAGTTATATAATGGGTGTTTGTAGTGGTTTGATGATTGAAACGTCGGGGTACGACTCCCCAAGGACCAACCAATGGCCCTCGATGAGAACCCCTACAGTTTGATGCAACACTGATTGGCAGTGTGCATCGACGAGGAAGACAACGATCTGTAAGTGGCCAAAGAAGCATCGAAGGCCACCGTCGTCTCTCACTTGGAAAAATTGTGAAGGCCCTTGTTTATCTAGCTATTGTTACACTCGATGGAAGGAAACGACGGGGCGTCATGGGCTTGACAGGGCGTCGAGGCCACCATCATCCCATACTTAGAAAAATAGGAGGTAACCTCGCCTGCAAATTCTCTAATAGAGATGACGAATGTGTAGGACTCATGGGAGATTTCTGTCGACCCACCGATGGACCGTCGAGGGGGTCTCGTCGGCGAGGGTAAAATTTCATTCATGGATTTTAATGATTTCATTTAAATTAATTAAATTTTTTAGGGGTTAGTTACTGATCTAAGGGAAACTAGTTATATATATTTAGATCCTCTACAAATACCCTTAACCTTCATTAACAAAAAGCCAACTCTCAAAATAAACTCTCTTCCTTCTATCTTATCTCTCTCTCTAGAAGAACACACCATTGAAGGCTAGTAAGAACTTCGGTTTGGGGGTTGAAAAAGGGTGGATTCTTCATCAAATTGTTGAAAGATATTAAGCTATGGGTTCTATTCACATTTGAGATCCTTTCCTCAAAGGGTTCCTTCAAAATGGATTTCAAAAAGTTGAGTTTTCTTATGGGTTTCATTCAATTACGAAATTGAAGTTATGGATTAAGTTTTTAGTGGATTCTTGGGGTACTATTTAGTAGATTTACATGTAATTCAACTTGCTTACAAAAATTATTGATGGTTTGGTCAAATTGAAGAACATGATCCTCTATCCCTAACCCTAGATAGTGATATTGATCTATGTTGTATGTTTATCATCCAATTGAGTTTGTTGTTGATTAGATTACAATCCTATGATTCTATAATGTTGAAATTATATGAACTATAGGCCCATGATTCTAGTTCTTGAGATGTAATTTAGGTTATGAATTGTAATGAGAAATTAGCCTTTGTATCTTGTCTCAAGTTATGATCTAAAGATAAATTGTGTTATAGAGATGCAATTGGCCTTGTTATTCTACTGATTTTAATTGTGTGATGATGTTTCTACCCATTTTAGGTTGATTTATGGTTTTATAGTAAGGCCTTGATGGTAAACAATGAGAAAGACTTGGTAACTCTTAGAATCTCTATCTTTATTTCTGATTATGATTAATTGTTGTTAAGCTATGACAATACATTGGAGTATGCCTTATATTAAGATTATAGGATGGTATGATTTTGAATTGAGATGTCTTTACTTTTTTTTGAGTTAGATTAAGGTGATGTTCTATAAGGATGTTGAAAACTATCAATGTGCCTTAATATGTTATGAAATGCCAAAGTGTTAGCCTAACTTATATGGATTCTGATGAAATGGCTTACACTAATACAATTCTTATTGAGCTATTGATGATAATGATTATACAAGGGTTCGACCCTATGACCAAAACCAAGTTATGATTAAAACAAGACTAAGGAATTTCAATAAAGGGACCTCGCTTAGCACCGAGTGAGCTTGTATATGAGGGGGGGCAATCTTCTTATAGAAGGAAGGTAGGTTTCACTAAGATCCTCATAGGGTGGATAGCCTCATGACCCAAGGTAGGGTGTAGACTTGATATTTGCATGATTTATTCCCCAAGCTCCATGAACTATGTTTCCACCATTGGACACTAGCTGGTGGTCCACCTCTATGGCTACGTTTATGTTAGGTTCTACCTTTGTCGGTAGACCACCTTCCATCGGTCTAAGGTTTCATGACATCGGATACCACATAAGCTAATGTGGTCTATGTCGATTAAGTCAAGAGTTTCTTAAACTAAAATGAATGAATGAAGTATAGACTAATTGAAGTGGCTTGAATGGTCTATCTTTAGCTTAGTTAGGGATATGGGACTCTACCTATGCGTTCCACTAGTTTGTCTGCATAGAATCTTTGAGAAGCTAATATTATGTATATAAATAATGATATAGTGTAAATGACTTTATATGTCGAATAAGATGCCTATGAATATGAAATTTGTGATCATTGTTAAACGAAGAATAATATATGAGATGGAAGACTATGCTATGTGAGGTAAATTTCTAATTATGATCTTTTGTGGGTTACTTGATTAAGTAAAGTTATGGGGTTTTGCTTGGTCATTGCACTTGTGGCTTCTCAAGGATTATAGTTGGTTGGTTTGCTTTGTTATTTACGTGGTTTACTCTTATTCATGTTTGTGATACTATTACGTGATGATTGAGTTACATAAGATTATGGGTTTAGTATGATTATGTGCATATGGTTGAATTAATTTGTTTAGTATGTTCAAAGGATTGGATTAAATAACATGATTTCATTAAATGTCCCTTCTAGCATACTTTTTTGGTATTTGTGCATATGGTCTCATACTTAGTATATGTGGCGTACTAACCCCATTTTCTCCCCTTTATCCAAACATTTTAGGTTCCGATCGTTGAAGTTTACTTGAGGTGATTTGAAGGAAGAGTTGGATATTCTACATCTAAGTGGTAGGTCCTCATTTTCCCCGAGGACGATGCCAATATTCTCTTTGCGAAATTACTTTGTTACTACAACTTTTGTATTGACTCTATTTTTTATTTGAGACAAAGTTGTAAAAAGCCTACATGTGGCTTATTTTTATGGATGTAGGGCTATGTCCAACGCTATTGTCCTTATTTAGATGGTTTATGAGATTAGAAGAATTTATGACTCTATATTTTTTCTATATATGTGTGTGCAATAAATGTAGAAGACTATGTAATCTTCTTATACGAACTAGTCTATGTGTAGTTGATATTATTATGATTATGTGTATGTAGAGGTCTATGTAAATCTACGATTAGAAGTAGTTTAAAAGTTTTGAATTCTTCCGTATTTAATCAATTAATTCAATGATGTAAGACTAAGAGGCATGCCTTAGTCCTCAAAGAGAACGATGACGGTGGTTACGTCTAGAGGGTAAACCCGGATGTGACAGCTAGTCAATAACTTCCATTGTCGATTTACTTAAGGGAAACTATAGACATAACCGACATATCCCATGTGATGCTAAACTTGGAATCCGGTGTCATGACACCCCACACCGATAAAAGGTGGTCTACCGGCAAAAGTAGAACCCATCATAAACATAGATTTCTATGTGGATCCACTAGCTAGTATCCTATGGTGGCAACATAGTTTATGGAACTTGGGGAATTCATGGAAATATCAACTCTACACCCTATATTGGGTCAGGAGGCTATCCACCCCATGAGATTTATCATAGACCTACCTTCCCACATTGGAAAGGAACACACACTCATATACAAATTCACTCGGTGCTAAGCCAAGTTACCTTTATTGAAAAAGCCTTCAGTAACATTTATTCATAAAAACATAGGCTTAGGAGAGTCATCCCCTCATATACTTAGCTCATAGGTCAAAGGTGAAAGTTCATCAACCTAAATCATGTGAGAATATCCTTTAACATGGACATAACTTATGTTTTAGAACTATCTAGTTTAGGATACACTTGAGCACACCGTTCAGGGTTCCTCTACTGACTATATCATCATTCATGTGTATGAGTGTATACATATATATGACCAAACCTTTCACATTTTACACAATGTCACATATGTTCATATATCAATGCATGAGTCTATACACATAACTATATGAGCAATCCTTTCACATACCTACTAAGACACTATGCACATTCACACCTCATCATATCAAATACATCATATTCATAACATGCTCATATATTCATCTTTCATATACATAGAAACCAAACCTAGGAACTATCCTATCAAGATACACATGTGCAATGTATAGAAAAGGTCCCATACCGTTTTCCATACTAGTACACCTATCAAGTAGTCCTATCAAGGAAATATAACATACTTAACACACATATACTTTACATGCATAGAAGTGGACACTAGTGAATATGAGAACTACCTTTCATTTAGACACAGTGGTCTATACTACCTGTAAAATGCATGTAAGTAAGAGTGTGTGTACATTGACCAACATGATAACATAATGTCTATCAATTACTCATTGAGTCAGCAACCCTCTTAGACCACATTATACTTCCAAGAACAGACCACACAACACATATTAACATAGTAGGCAAGACAATATAAACATTATAACAATGGCTCCTAACTTTAGCTATTTACATATTCATATAAGAGGTACATGGGTAGGGGATACTAACCATTTTTTAACACATCAATGGAAGCACCTGTTTAATACCCTAACACGATTATACACATGATCATACAATAGCCACACAACTTAGATCACAACTAGATAGGAAAATAGGCACAATTACTCATAAGGTGATCACCTAAATCTCTAAATCATATATTCATCAATTTGCATTCAAGGCCATGGTCAACACATATATAATGAAAATAAATTAAACACCGCCACCATAAGTGTACCATACCACACATTGCCATACAAGGCTTCATCAACATTACTATAAAGAAATAGATAAGTAAAAGAGTAGAGAGAATAAGCATTCTTACAAATTTCTCACCCTTTGATCATCATTGATAAATACACCTTATTCATCAATAAAACACATAAATGGAATTAGATAAATTTAATTCAAACATATAAGAAACCATGTACAAATCGCTACAAGATTATACTATAATATAATACAATACATCAACATACTAGGAAAGTAGAATAACATAGATCATTAGATAATTTCCCTTGTATTGATTTAAATCATATTTCTTACATATTTTATGCTTAAGGAAGTAGCTAAACCTACATTTAACCATATTGAGATCGTAATTACATACCCTCAAGATTAAGGTTACAACATAGGCATTTAGGCTTATCGATTTGCTAGAGTATAGAAGACTTTACCAATACTATGAACTCTCTAAGTCTTTGATAATAATTCATATTTTATCAACAATACACTCCTTATTAAGTAGCTAATTCTGTAGGAAATAAAGAAGACACCATGCTTGATATAGTACAACTCAAGATCCATTACACATAGCCTAAAGGGATCTAAATCAATTTATGAAAGTCTTTATTAGATTTTTCATTAAGTATTTATACCTAAAAAATTAATCCATTATATCACCCAATACAGTAGCAACAGCAGTTCATACACAACCAGAACTCTACACTACCGATCTCACTCGTCTTCAAGGCAACATGTAGAAACATAGGCTATTCATGTTCAAATATTGATATATTTATCATCATGGACTTATCATAATCAATTAACCATAAATTAACGTAAATAACAATAAACACAAGCAATTCAATGTTAGAAATTAATAATTCAATTAAGAACAATACATGATCACAAAGCCCATGCAAGAGCAAAACCAATTTTAGAAGGAACATGGGTTCATCATGCAATTGGAGTGAAATAATGCTCAAATAATTGTAACAAATTCAATTTATAATATTTAATCATTTAAACCATTTTGAGAAAGAACTCATGGCCAGATTGGAAGATTGGAAACTTGGTCATAAGGTTTCTTTGAAAAACATTGAGAAGAACTCTTCAAGTGAAAGGTTAATTGAAGATCAAGAATTTCCATAACATTGTAAAGTTGAAAACCTCTTAAACTTGATGATTCATCCATGGAAAACCCAGCTTGAATGATTTCTTGAACTGTACAAACAATGGTGGTTTCTAGAGAGAGTATTTTTGGAGGGAAAATCTTAAAACATGTGAATTGATTTTAGAATGTGTTGATCAAGTTTTGGATGAGTTATGTACACCCAACATCACTTAAATAACCCCTTAGTAATCAGGTTAATACATGGGGTTAATTTCTCATTCACCCCTTTAATTAACAGCACGCAGGATGCCAGCTGCAGGCCACCTGCGACGAAAGTAATAACGGGGCGTCGTGGCCTTGACGGACCGTGCCTAGCCTCCGTATTTGGGTACTTAGCCAAATATTGGCTTGATATCTGCCCAGGTCAAGTCCCATCAACGATACCTGATCTACGGGCCGTTGGTAGCCCAACGATCCGTCGTTGGGTCCGTTAATGGACACTGCCCAGGCAGTGTCTTAGGCAAATTTGGGTCCTTCTTTTGGGGCCTCTGGTGGGGCCCTTTGAAAGTCGTACCCGGGCGTTTCCAACGTGATTCAAAAATGAAAAATTTATAGACCTTACACATAAATTTCATACAAAACAAACATCTATAAGTCCTCCAAACAGCCTTGGCCCCAACATGACACACGATGAACATCTTAGGGGCTATCTTTCGAACGCCTTGGACGTTCTTGGGTGTTTGACCTCAAAACTTCACGAAACTTCATATAAAAACATGAAGAATAATTTTAAAACTAAAGACCCTAAAAACCTTAACCTTATATAGTCAATGACCTTAGCCCTAAAAACCATAGCCCAAAAACCTAAACCTAAAAACACCATATCCTAATACAATAAATCCTAAGAAACCCTAAATTCTATGAAAAGTAAAAAATCCCTAAATTCAATATAAACCCATCGAAAGTAGTAAACCCTAACAAAACATCCTAAACCATAAGAAAAACAATTTATTTAAAACCTAAAATGAACCTTTATAACTATCTAAAATACCTAAAAAAAACTCACTATATCCTAAGAATCCATAAACCCTATTTCTAAAAAACACAAAAAAATTCTAAACCCTATGAAACACTTAACCATTAAACACATAAGAAAACCCAAAAACATCAAAAATCTTAAACCTAAAAAAATGCCTAAATTGTTTATTACTAAACCCTATAAACACAAAAAAATCTAAGTCCTAAACCCTAAACCTATATTCCGTAAAATACTCTAACCAAAATAACACAAAGCCCTAAACCCTAAAAACATATATCAAACCCTTATCCTAAAACCTAAAACATTAGAAAAACATAAACCCTAACTTAAGACCCTCAATCCTAAACCTAATACTCTTTAAAGCATAAAATCTAAACATAAGAAACCTTATATCTTACAACCTAAAAACCTTTAACAGCACTGACTAACCCTAAGCTTGAAACTGTAGATCCTTAAAATCAATCAACACAAAACCTAAAACATACACAAAAAAAAACATAATCCCAACCCTAAAAAAAAAACTAAGAAAAACTTAAGCAATAAGTTCCCTAAAAATAAAAAAATCTCTACCTACAAGAACTTGTGAACATAGTAGCACATTGAATAAGTTCTTATAACTTTCATAAAGAATGGTACAAGACTACAAAATAACATTCTACAAGATAAGGCGAGTAATGAAAAGAACTAAATGCTTGTGAGTTATGAAATTGACCAAGAATGGAGTGTTAAAGGAAGTGATACAAGTCTGACTTGCACCTAAAGAATAATGTTAAAGATACTCATATAAGAGAGTGTTAGAAATCGTGAGACAAGTCTCATTCACACGTATTGATAATTAGATTTAAGTTTACATTCATCAAGTATAGAAAGGGATAACAAGTCATCCATTAAGATAACCAAACCTCATACTATAAGAAAGCTTCCATAATGTACGAGTCAACTCTAAAAGTTGTAAAATATAATAAATTGAGGAAAACACCGATAGACTAGTAATAATCTTGTTCAAGCCATGTAAGCCTCATGAGATGATACTACAACCAAGGTCGATAAGGTTCTTCAAATTCTCCTAGTCTTTGAACTATGTCGCCATCATAGGCTACTAGCTAGTGGATCCACCTAATAAAGCTAGGAAGTATTCAGTTTAAATTTGTCCGGTAAACCACCTCTTTTCAGTGTGGGAAAGATACTTCATTTCATTTTAGCTCACATGATCTCTATCGATTAAATGCTAAATATTTATTTAAGAAAGAAATAAAGAAAGAACTAGGAATATGAGGGGGTTCAGATAGGATGACCAAACGGTGAGGTTAGACTAAGTAATGATGTAAGTCATTCTTAGTCATTGCACAAAAAAGATCGCAATGGAAGTCTTAAAAGAATATCCTAAGTCAACCTAGCATGTTCAAAGTGAACATAAGATCAAAGGAGAATCAATATAAGTTCAAAGTGAACTAAGCATCAAATCAAAAGCATAAGTATATCAAATCATCAGTGTTCGATAAGAATGAAGTTTTGATAATTATTGCCTTATGCCAATAAAGGGAGCAAAACATAATGACTCATCAATGGGGTATGAATATATGCCCCACCATATTCATATTATGCAAATGATCAAATAATGGTAATAGCTAATAAAGATTGGTTATAAAGATTTCATGCCCAATTTAACATGAATGGAAAGAATAACTCGTGAGTAGGGTAGTCAAATCATTTCCTTAGTCTTTTGTATTACTTACTTGATTAATTGTAGCAATGGGACTGCAATGAATCATTGCACTCATAAGTAAAACATAAGATCAAAGGAGATAAGATTCTTTCCCCGAGAACTGAAAGAAGCAAAGGTTCGGGAGTTCCTCACTTTGAAATAAGACTCCATGAGTGTTCATAGATATGGGTTGAAGTTCACCCATCTATCTTGCTATGCCTCGGAAATGGTGAAGGATAAGAGGAGTAGTAGAATGAGCTTGTTTGTTGCTGGTTGGGTTGTGCTTCAATCAAAGAAGGTAGGGCTACAATCATGATTGGTTACATGGACATATCCCGACTTGTGTTAATGCCATTGTAGATTATTGTTTGTTGAGTGTTTTTACTTTTTGAGAATCCTGGTGTGACATGGCAAGCAGGAACCATATATTTAAAAGAATTTTGTGCTAATGTTAGGAGGTTGAGCTTTGTGAAGTGTATAAGTGATATACCGTGGTTTCACGGTATAATTAATACTTTTTCCTTAAGTTTAGTGTGTCCGAAAGCCTTTTTTGTGCTAATTTTGATATAAGTTTTTCTTTGTTTTGCACGAAATTTGTCCAAAGCTGAATGCGGAGATTTTGAGCGAAAAATGCAGAAGAGACCACCTACGGAGCTTATGACGGTCCGTCGTGCCAGTGACGGTCCGTAGGTGGAAGCGTAGAGAAGCTGCTGAAGGAAGATGGGGAAGTCTGACCAAGTGGGGATTACAAAGCTTGTGACGGTCCGTCATGGCTATGACGGTCCATCCTGCAGGTTCGTCGTGAAGATCAGAGAAGTGATCCCAGTACCCACATTCCAAGAGTTGAAGTATTTTGAAACGAGACCCTCGACTGACCGTTGTGCCTATTACGGTCCGTCACACTTGCCGTCGAGGGGAATGAAGAAAGCAGCAGAACAATTGCACCAAGTATGGGACGACGGAGTCCACGACGGTCCGTTGCGAAGTCCGTCGACCCAGCCGCGTTTTGGCAGATTTCCAGTAATTAGAATCCTTGTTTAATTAGGTTTTATTTTTAAATAAATAGTTCGAAAAACCTCGTTTTTGAGGTTAGACTCTGTGAGATTAGAAATCATATTATAAACTTTGTGTATTAGTGTTTGATTTTTAGAGATTCGTACAAGTGATTTTTGGTGATTAATCAAGCAAATTTTCGGACTTTATTCTTTCTCATTGAAGTAAGTACATGAATTCTTGTTTAACATATTTTAATATTGTTTTTATGGCTATGAGGAACTAAACTCCATAACTAGGGTTGTGGGAACCATAGGCAAATAATGAGATAAACCCTAGCTAAAATAACAATTCTAGAATAGTGTCTTGCATGTATTAATAATTCTTTCGCTTAGAAGTCTTTTAACGGATGATCAACGTTAGAACTCGCTTTAATGCTACTTGGCGGACCAAGGAGGTAGATAATAGGAAAAGAATTATTAACATAGATTTAGTGTATACTATCTAATAGGCTAGTATTGATTGGTACGAGGTAATAACTTAGTCAAATATCGAATACGATGCTTAATATGAGGTAAAGATAAGGTTAGGAAAGCAACACACGCAGCCGGACCAAGTGCGGAGTGAGATTTTCTGGATGCCGGACCAAGGATTTAGAAATACATAACTTATCACTTTGCATGCAAGACACTAGGAAAGAATTGTTATAGTTAGAATTATCAAGTTATGAACCTGTGGGGAACACGTAAACCCTAGTTACTTTAATTAATTGATTAAATCCCAACATTAAAAGATGGTAAGTGTCTCTTTCAAGTTCGCTAGTTATTTTTACTCATTAGGAAATACAAACCCCCTTTTTATTGCTTTACTTTCTAAAGAAGTAATCAACCGAACAATAGTAATAACAAGTTGAAGTTAAGTCTAGACTATTTTCCTCGTGGGAACGATCCCAACCTCACTAGTGGGGTTATTTACTTGACGCGACCGCTTTACTTCTCATTTGAGAAGTAAGTTTGAGCGTATCAAATTTTGGCGCCGTTGCCGGGGAATTTATCTTTTAGATTAACTTGAACTTATTACTAAAGTTAGTTGATATTTTCTTGATTTTACTTTGTTTTATTGTTTTTGATTTCCTTTCAGAACTATCCTCCTTGTATGTCAAATACACGAGAGGAAGAGAACCCTTGTTTCCTTACGATCACGAGCTAGAGCGTACACTGTGCAATATGAATCGAAACTTGGGAATAAATGATCAGGATCCAAACCAGAACATCCCAAATCCAGTGGATGTTCATGGTCAGTTGTTACCCGACGCTCCGGGTGAACATCAACAGAGGGGACAAAATCCTGTTCCACGGCCCCAAGCATACTACGGAGGGTATGATAACATCGCAGACTCGGATGGGCCACTTGTCTTGCCCCTTCTACCCACAGGCTACACTTTTGTGGTGACTAGTAGCCTGATGCAAATGCTCACTGCCAGAGGTTTTTGTTTTCAGGGATACCTTCTGAGGATCCACATGCCCATATTGCTAAGGTAAGGGCAGTGTGTAAAAGTTGTGTGGGGAGGCCTGATTTGGATCTAGATGTAATAGGTCTCAGAGTGTTTCCTCTCTCACTGACGGGAGAGGCTGCTATGTGGTTTACTCAGCTCCCATACAACTCCATCTTCACTTGGAACCACCAACTACGGGATGTCTTCTTAGCACGCTACTATCCGGTCTCCAAGAAATTAAACCACAAAGACAGGGTGAATAACTTTGTGGCACTACCAGGAGAGTCAGGTTAGTAGTTCTTGGGATAGATTCACCTCATTCTTGAGAAGTGTTCCAAATCACCGTATTGATGATGAGTCACTGAAGGAATACTTCTATCGGGGACAGGATGATAGCAATAAAGCGGTGTTGGACACTATAGCAGGTGGATCTTATGGAGAATGCCCTTATGCTGAGATCGCTGAGAAATTAGAGAAAATCTCCCGTAACAACAAAGCTTGGAGACTAGGAAGTCCGATACAGAGGGAGAAACACCTTTGCAGTGCAGTCTACTCACAACCCAACCACAGATGATATTCGCGAAGAAATGGCTCAGATGAGAACTGAGCTTGGGTTGGTACTAAAACATGTCACTAGGGGTGCAGGAAAAGATTAATGCAGTCAACTACTTGGCTAAACCACCACCTCCAAACGATGAGTGTTATTATGAGGAGGATTCCTATGCAGTAAATGAACAGATGGGGGGTTTCCGACCAAGTGCCCAAGGCTCTAATCAGGAGAATTGGCGCCAAGGTCAAGGGAACCAAGGTCGGAACTATGGTAACTACAATCGTGAGGGTCATTATGTCCGAGATGGAAACTACAATCGCGACAACAACTTCAACAGGGGTAACTATGGTAATAGAAATGACAGGAATGGACCCTATGTTCCTCCTCAAAATCGTGAAGTTACTCCTAGGGATGGTGGAGGTAGTATGTCGCGAGTTGGGGATTATGTTGCATAAAATGATGAGGAGGTTCAATTCTAGTGATGAGCACAATAAAGAGTTGAGGACTGATTTAGCGGGTATGGGCAAAAAGTGGATACACATGCAATATCGATTAAGCAACTTGAGTTAAAATTGGCCTAATTATCTGCAACTGTGAACACACGGCAACCGGGCACTCTTCCTAGCAACACTGTCAAAAATCCGAAAAATGATGGACATTGAATGGCAATTACTACTGCTGGCAAGCAAACCATTGACCCACCTATGCCATCTAATGAGAATGAGGTGACAAAAGACACTGATAAAGTGGTAAATGTTGATGCTAATTTAGAGGATAACATTGCAGAAGATGCTGAAGTGCCTAAAAAGGTAACTCCCATGCCTAGGCCACCACCCCCATTTCCTCAAAGATTAGTGAAAAAGACTGAGGATGGCAAATATCAGCGTTTTATAACAATATTGAAGCAACTTTCTATCAATGTCCCTTTGGTAGAAGCTTTAGAACAAATGCCCGGTTACACCAAGTTTATGAAAGATTTGGTCACAAAGAAAAGATCGGTTACTTTTGAGGATGATGATAGAATGCAGCATTGTAGTGCTATTCCTACAAGATCTCTGGTCCAAAAGAAGAAGATCCGGGTGCGTTCACTATTCCTTGTATAATCGAGCTATTACATTTTGCGAAAGCATTATGTGATCTGGGGGCAAGCATAAATCTCATGCCCCTCTCAATTTACAAGAAGTTGGGTTTGGGTGACCCAAAGCCCACTGCGATGCGGCTACTGATGGCTGATCGAACAGTAAAACGGCCCATAGGGATACTTCATGATGTGCTAGTAAAAGTGGAGTCATTCATCTTTCCGGCCGATTTTGTTATTCTTGATTGTAAGGTTGATTTTGAAGTGCCTATTATCCTGGGAGGCCATTCCTAGCTACGGGAAGAGCCTTAGTAGACATGGAAAAGGGGCAGATGAAATTTTGGTTGAACAGTGAGGAAGTGACCTTTAATATTTGTAGGTCCATGAGGCAGAGTGGTGAGCTCCAATCGGCATCTTGCTATATCCTACAACATGGGTGAGACATTGAGACACAAATAGAAGAACGTCTAGGTGTCGAAGCATTAGCGGCAGTGATAATGAACTTTGATAGCGATTGCATTGAAGAGTATGAGTCATTAGTCGCGGCTATTGACCGAGGTAATGTTCGGTTTAAACCGAAGAAATTTGAGCTTGATATGAAGAATCACGAGTCCCCACCCGCTAAACCATCTATAGAGGAAGCTCCAAAAGTTGAATTAAAAGCTCTCCCACCTCATCTTAGGTATGAATTCTTAGGAAATGGTGACACTTTGCCGGTAATCATTGCATCAGACCTAGATGAACAACAGGTTCAGAGTTTGGTGAATGTACTAAAAAGGTTCAAAAAAGCTATTGGGTGGACCATTGCAGACATTATTGGGATCCCTCCTGGTATTTTTTCTCATAAAATCCAACTCATGCCTGATCATAAGCCGAGTATTGAGCACCAGAGACGCTTGAATCCTCCTATGCAAGAGGTTGTGAAGAAGGAATTATCAAGTGGTTGGATGCTGGAGTAACCTATCCAATCGCCGATAGTAGTTGGGTATGCCCGGTTCAGTGTGTACCTAAGAAAGGGGAATGACTGTGGTCCCCAACGAAAAGAATGAACTTGTTCCAATGAGACCGGTTACTGGATGGAGGTGTGTATGGATTACCGTAAATTGAACTCATGGACTGAAAAAGACCATTTTCCTATGCCCTTCATGGATCAGATGTTGGATAGACTTGCCGGAAAAGGGTTGTATTGTTTTCTTGATGGGTATTCGGGGTATAATCCGATTTCTATTGCACCAGAAGATCAAGAGAAAACCACTTTCACTTGTCCATATGGGACCTTTGCGTTCAGAAGAATGCCGTTTGGGTTGTGGAATGCACCCGCAACCTTTCAGTGATGTATGATGTCAATATTTTCTAACATGGTGGAGGATACTACAGAGGTTTTTATGGATGATTTCTCTGTGGTTGGTGATTCATTCGAATGGTGTTTGACCAATTTATCTGAGGTTCTTAAGAGATGTGAAGACTGCAATTTGGTACTAAACTGGGAAAAGTGTTATTTCATCGTGAAAGAGGGTATTGTCTTGGGTCATCGCATTTCAGAAAAGGGCATAGAGGTTGATCGAGCTAAAGTTGAGGTAATAGAGAGACTTCCCCCACCGATCTCTGTGTGAAAGGTGTGAGAAGCTTTCTTGGGCATGTAGGTTTTTACCGGAGATTCATCAAAGACTTTTCAAAGATTGCACACCCATTGTGCAAATGCTGGAGAAAGAATGTGAATTTTGTTTTGATGAATCCTGTCTTAAATAATTCGGTGAGCTAAAAGAAAAGTTAGTGTCTGCGCCTATCATTATTTCTCCTGATTGGAACAGTCCATTTGAGGTAATGTGCGAGCTAGTGGGGTGGGGTGGCTCTTGGGTAGTATTGGGACAGAGAGAAGAAACAAGATCCTTCACCGAATTTACTATGCTAGTAAAGCCCTAAATGAAGCTCAGAAGAACTACATAGTGACTTAGCAAGAACTCCTCGCAGTAGTCTTTGCTTTTGAGAAATTTCGCTCCTATTTCTAGGTACTAGAGTTATAGTGACCATTCAGCATTGAGATATTTGATGGCGAAAAAGGATGCGAAACAAGGTTGATTCGTTGGGTATTACTGCTGCAAGAATTTGACTTTGAAGGGCTTGATAGAAAAGGGACTAAAAAATCAAGTTGCTGATCATTTGTCTCGTCTAGAGGATGAAGCTATGAGAGAGTTAGGGGATAAGACTTACATTGATGATACTTTCCCCGATGAACATGTATTGGCTGCTTCACAAGACTTGATTCCATGGTTCGCAGATTTTGCGAACTATCTGGCTAGTGATATTGTTCCATCAGACTTGTCCTTTCATCAAAGGAAAAAGTTCATGTACGATGTGAAGAGTTCTTTTGGGATGAACCATACTGTATAGGAGTTGTGCCGACGAGCTTATTCGGCGTTGTGTGCCAGAATGTGAAATTTTGAGTGCGTTGGAGGCATGCCATTCTTCACCTGTTGGCGGACATCACAGTGGTATCCGAAACCGCTCACAAGATATTGCAATCTGGTTACTATTGGCCAACTCTTCATCAATATGCTCATGGGTTTGCTAAACATGTGACAAATGTCAACGAGATGGTGGTATTTCAAGAAAGCAAGAGCTCCCTCTAAAACCCATTCTTGTGATTGAGTTATTTGATGTGTGGGGTATTTACTTTATGGGCCCTTTTGTGAGTTCTCATGGGATGAAGTACATTCTTGTAGCAGTTGATTATGTATATAAATGGGTCGAAGCAATAGCCCTCGCAAACAATGAAGGGAAAAGTGTCACTACAATCTTGAAAAAGAATATTTTCCCATTTTGGCACCCCAAGGGCCATTATTAGTGATGGGGGCTCCCACTTCGTCAACAGATTGTTCAAGGGGTTATTGGATAAATACGGGGTTCGCCATAATGTGGACACTCCTACCACCTCAAACTAGTGGGCAAGTTGAAGTATCGAATCGGGAGATCAAACAGATATTGTCCAAAACAGTGAATGCTAGTAGAACAGATTGGTCAAGGAGGCTTGATGATGCTCTTTAGGCCTACCGGACAGCTTATAAGACTCCCATAGGTATGTCTCCATACCAACTTGTATATGGGAAAGCTTGTCATCTTCCGATTGAGTTAGAGCATAAAGCCATGTGGGCTACGAAGAAGTTAAAAATGGATTGGAGCGAAGCTGCAGAGCAACGGTTTAAATGGGTTGAATGAACTTGATGAATTTCGCTTGAAAGCCTATGAAAGCTCAGCTCTATATAAAGAAAAGATGAAGAAGTATCATGACAACGAAATTGAAAAACGAGAGTTTATGGTCGGGGATTTAGTGCTTCTATTCAATTCCAGATTGCGCTTGCTTCCAGGCAAACTCAAGTCCAAATGGACTGGTCCTTACACGGTTACCCAACTATTCCCTCATGGAGCAGTTGAGTTGGAAACTAAGGAGGGTGTGCAGTTCAAGGTGAATGGACAGCGCATAAAAATCTATCTCGGGAATGCTGAATCGGCGAATGAAGTGATCGAGGCATACCATGTTGATGAAGTCTGAGTAATCAAGTAGCCCCAGTCGTGCCGCGACATTAAATCAGGCGCTTGTTGGGAGGCAACCCAATACTTATCGTCTTTTTAATAATGGTAGCATTTTTTCTATTAATGGGTTTTAAATTTGCAGGCACATCACCAGGAAATTCTGCAAAAAACTACTCCGCAGCAGCCACTGACGGATACAACGACGGACCGTTGCGCATGCAACGGAACGTCGTATGCATCCGTCACACCAGGTACGTATTTCTGTCATTTTGAATATTAGGGCACACACGACGGAACCTACGACGGCTCGTCGCAAATGCGACGGACCATCTTCGGGGAACCATCGCGTGATTAATGAATTCTACCCGACCCGACCCGGCTGGACCCTTTTCAAAATCTGACCATTTATACTCCCCCCTCCATATTCCACCCCATTACTTCCTTATTCCCCTCATCTCCCCTCTCTTTTCAACTTCCACACTTCCCCTCACTGATCATTGCTCCCAAATCCACCTAAGCCTTATCATTATCATCTACTTGTCGTGCTGCTGCTGTCGGTGTCCACCTTGCCAACTGAATCATTCCCCGTTTGTTTTCTTCTCCATTTCCAAGGTATGTGTCTCTACATTTACACTTATTTATCTTGCATTTTGGTTTGTATTTAGTATTAGCTTAGTTCTTAGTCATATACTGTTTCCTCTATATGATTATGTCTAAACCTAGGCTCAAAATGTTCGTATGTGCCATGTTGATAACCCTAGGCATAGGTACTTTGCTTTGGTAGTTTCTTAGGTCGTTGGGATAGACACATATAGATCCACAACACTACAAGACCATGTGGGTTCATCGGGGATGCGTAGGGTACCCCTAGTTCTAACACTGCTACTCAGAGCGAGACCCCGATGACGGCCCGTCGCACACACGACGGACCGTCGTAGGGTCCGTTGCAAAAGCCCTATTACCCCTGCCCAACGACGCTTGTGACGGACCGTTGTCTTCACGATGGTCCGTCCTGCACAACCATTCTGGTTGTCAGAGACCCTGTTTCTAAGGGTCTCTCACAATTTTTCCAAGTGTCTACGACGGACACTTACGACAGACCGTCGTGTCCTCGACGGTCCGTCCTGCACGACCGTCAAGATGGTCAGAGACCCCTCTGATAAGGGTCTCCCAACATTTTCTAAGTGTCCTACGATGGACTATACGACGGACCGTCGTACCAAAGACGGTCCGTCCTGCTTGACCGTCATGATGGTCAGAGACCCCATCTGATCAGGGTCTCCCAACATTTTCTAAGTGTCCTATGACGGTCAGAGACCCCTCCTTCAGGGTTCTTTATATATACATAGACTAAGTACAACACGATGGACCTCATGACGGTCCGTCATATCCACGACGAGCCGTCATCTAGCCCGTCGTGTGATACAGTTTCACTATCACTAACACACTATTTTAAATGTTTTGTTGTATGGTCTTGCTTGTCTTGTTTGACATTACTCATACTAATAGTGTTCCTTTGCAGGTACTATCTACTATGGCACCCAAGCAAGACCGAGCCTACGCACGCGGGCGATCCAAGTTGTTGCCCCGTCTGCACGCTTGATCATCGGGTCTGATGATGAGTGGGACCCTGAATATGGCCCCAGGCACTTCCGCACCTTCCCGTGCTGCACATGCCCCCAGAGCCACACCCAAGACGGTGGCGTCCGGCGTAGTAGTCACTGCCTCCCAGTCTGATGAGGAGCGCACACTGACCGGCACACCCTCTGGGTTAGCCACAAATGAGGAAGGAGTGTGTAGCTCCTTCGGAGTATCCTAGTCGAGGAAGCTTCAGGCTCTGCTGAGGTTCCCGCACCGGCCACTGCTGCAGCGTCGGCCTCGTCTGATGAGGCTGACAGTTCAGACTCTACATCCGACGCACCAGCCCAGGTCCTCACCCCAGCCTCTGACCAGCCAAATCGGTGGGCGTCGAAAGCCAGTTTCAAGTTTACTCCGACGCCAAATTCCTGATTGATAAAGGAGTCATGACTCGGACTCACGAGCGGGTTAAGTACCCTATCACCTGGAAATCCATGAGTGTGAATTAGATACCTACAGGCAGCCCGTCCTTGAGGCGGATATCGTGACACGATCTCCCACGCAATGCCGGCAGGATCCACAACCTATCACCAGGCATCGTTTAGAGTGGACAGCCCGTCCGTTGGGACGATACAAGCGAGGGAAGTGGTCCAAGAGTTCTACGCATCCTACGTAGTGACTCTCCGATCACAGATCGATAAGCAGGCTGCTCCCGCTAAACAGGCCCCACTGGAGCATGTTCGAGTCCGAGGCGTGCAGGTTGACATTTCCTGCCAGCTATCCGCGCGGTTCCTATACGGCGAGAGTGCAGATGCTACGCGGACTCCCCACACTGCCGAGTTTGACTACCGCTGGCAGATAGTGAAGGATGGCCAGTTCTTGCGCGAGCAGGCACTGAGAGAGACCACCAAGAGGTGGATGGCCCTGCACCAATCAGTCGACGGAGAGGGTGCAGATGGGGTCACTAAGCCGAAGGGGCCCATCAAGAAGGCCAACCTCACGTTCTTGCGAAGTTCTTGTGGCTGCTCGTCCGTCACTGCTTTTCCCCACAGCTGCTAATAACATCGTCACTTGGGATCGAGCAGTGTTGATAGCGGCGATGATAGCCGGATTCGAGGTCGATTTCGCATGGCTTCTCCAGGCAGTCATGCACGAGAGGGCATTCAAGGTCACTACCACCTACCCCTTCCCGTGTATGATTTTTGCTCTTTGCAGGACCGCAGGTGTGCCCATATGGCACATAGATCAGTTGAAGACCCCGCAGGGCACCGTTGACGCCGGCCTCATCAGAGACGAGGCCAATGAGTTGGCCCCAATCGAGGGCCTTGTCCAGAGCTGCCCCCACTTGCTAATGATCTTGCGGATACAGTGGCCCAGGCCCGCACCGCTACACAGGCGTCCACTGACACTACCCTGGTCGAGTCTATCCCGGGTAGTAGCCAGCCCCGAGCTCTTCTCGCACAGCCCCTCCACCATTACCGGCCCCGCTTGCTAGGGTCCAAAAAAAGGAGGCACAAATGGCCACCCTTCTGCATCATATCCAGTCGTGGATGCAAAAGTCTATTACTGAGTCTCTGAAGCGCGTATGGAGAGGAAGATGCAGCGGAAGATTGTTGAGGTTCACCAGTGCCTCGATGCATTTGAGTTGAGAGTGTTAGCCCGTCCAGCCCCTCTGGTAGATGTGGCGACTCTTCAGGCTGCAGTCGACAGTCTCCGTGCAGACATCGACACGATCCTAGAGGCGAGAGTGCCGGAGCCTGTCGAGCCTGTTGAGGACACTGTATTGGCGGCCCAGTTTGCTACTTCAGAACTTCCCCAACCTTCCCTCGAGAGAGTGACAAGAGGCGTAGAGGTCGATCAGAGGATGAGGCGCGAGAAAGGAAGGAAGGAGCGCCGAGAGATGGAGGCGAGAGCCTCACTTGCTGAGGCGGAGGCACACCAAATCAGAGAATCGCAGATAGCGGCTGGGGCATCTAGTTCCCGCACTGTAGAGACAGCAGGGGGCACTATTGATGGTGCGGTTGTTGCTGAGGGACATCACTGAGGGTGTCCAGATTGCTGAGGACACCACTTAGGGTGTCCAGATTGCAGAGGATGTGGGTTCTGGGAAACGGACCCACCGGATTGCTGATCGACGGCGCTATGCGCCACAGGTTTGCTTCACCTACCCCTCTAATCTTTGGATTTTTTATGCATTGGGGACAATTGCATGTTTTTTTTGTTGGGGGTGGGGTAAATTGAAAGTGAGTGTTAGGGTGAAGTCTGAGTAGCCCAACTCACTATCCTCTTTTGGGGTTTTCTTGCCTATGTTCTTTTTCCCCAAAAGACTGATTACTTTTTCTGTTGAATCGGCACGTTATATCTTTTGTACATAGTTTAACTCTGAAGCATGATGGCTAAAATGATATCCCGATAAAACTGGAAAATGTTGCATGACTAGGACATAGTAACTGACAATTGTGTGGCTCTAAACATGAAATAGAGTACACCATTGCATTACCCTAAATCTTCAAGTAAAACTAGGTGTTTGATAATCTGGTATAGTGATGAGATGTCAAGTGAGTGTGTGGAAAGTTGAATAGTCCACTATTGGTACTGAGCTAGAACTTGTCTGGTTAGTCCTGCTAAAAGTAAGCGGTAACAGACATTAGGAAAGGATCATAAGCCCTTATTCAATCTATCCCATTTCTAGCCTAAATAAAAGAAACAAAATGAAAGTTATCCTTCTTTGATCCAAATAATTTGAGCTTAAAATTAGACCTTTCTTTTTCACCCCAACTGATCTTTTCTGGAACAATATGTTGGCCCTGGTCCCTCCTTGGACATGTGCACCTCAGCTTATGCAAAAGCATAAGTTGAGGGTGGCTAATGCATAAACAACCTTTGTTATGGCCCTGACCCGACTTTGGGTATTGTGTACCTTGACTCATGGCAAAGCCATGAGTTGAGGGTGGCTATTTAGAGGAATGCTGTGGAAAGTGGGGTTGAAAGAACAAAGAGAGAGAAGAACAAAAGTAAAGTGACTCAAGAATTACAAACAAGAAAAGAAAAGAGTTACTTACACAAATGAAGAAAGAAGGGAAACAGCGAGGTGAAAGAATAGGAAAAACTAGGCGAGATAAAGTGATAGAAAGTGGAAGGTTTAGCCGATATGTCAAGGAGGGCAAAAAAAGTAACTAAAGTATACCTAAATATACCCTACCTGACTCTGAGCCTACGTTACAAGCTAAAAAAGTCCTATCGTGATCCTAAGGGTTGTATAGCGAACTTAAGGAAGTGAAAATAAGGGCAAATTTATGGCAATAGGTATGAATGAGTGTGACTTTGTTCTGAGAGCGAGTGTTGAAATGTAATCCTTATACTCAAACTGAATCATTGTGTGTGTGAAAAATGAGGATTTTGTTCTAAAGTGAGGACACTAGTTGCAATACCGGAATTGTTAGCACCTCGGTGAGAAATTGAAGAGGATAGGTGGTAGTGCATGGTGAGTCTGTGTCATGTTCGAATCCCACAAAATTCAAGCCTTATAGTGATAGCATGCATAGATTTGATGAGATTAATCGGGATTGATAGCCAAATGATTGCAAAGGATAAAACATGAATACTATTGTACAAAGATTGTGTAGTGAGTCATAGTGCGTCGCTTGAGGACAAGAACGAATTTAAGTTGAGGGTGTTGATATACCGTGGTTTCACGGTATAATTAATACTTTTTCCTTAAGTTTAGTGTGTCCGAAAGCCTTTTTTGTGCTAATTTTGATATAAGTTTTTCTTTGTTTTGCAGGAAATCTGTCCAAAGCTGAATGCGGAGATTTTGAGCGAAAAATGCAGAAGAGACCACCTACGGAGCTTATGACGGTCCGTCGTGCCTGTGACGGTCCGTAGGTGGCAGCGTAGCAAAGCTGCTGAAGGAAGATGGGGAAGTCTGACCAAGTGTGGGATTACGAAGCTTCTGACGGTCCGTCATGGCTATGACGGTCCGTCCTGCAGGTTCGTCGTGAAGATCAGAGAAGTGATCCCAGTACCCAGATTCCAAGAGTTGAAGTATTTTGATACGACACCCTCGACGGATCGTTGTGCCTATGATGGTCCGTCACACTTGCCGTCGAGGGGAATGAAGAAAGCAGCAGAACAATTGCACCAAGTATGGGACGACGGAGTCCACGACGGTCCGTCGCGTGGTCCGTCGACCCAGCCGCGTTTTGGCAGATTTCCAGTAATTAGAATCCTTGTTTAATTAGGTTTTTATTTTTGTATAAATAGTTTGAAAAACCTCGTTTTTGAGGTTAGACTCTGTGAGATTAGAAATCATATTATTAGACTTTGTGTATTAGTGTTTGATTTTTAGAGATTCGTACAAGTGATTTTTGGTGATTAATCAAGCAAATTTTCGGACTTTATTCTTTCTCATTGAAGTAAGTACATGAATTCTTGTTTAACATATTTGAATATTGTGTTTATGGCTATGAGGAACTAAACTCCATAACTAGGGTTGAGGGAACCATAGGCAAATAATGAGATAAACCCTAGCTAAAATAACAATTCTAGAATAGTGTCTTGCATGTATTAATAATTCTTTCGCAATGCTACTTGCCGGACCAAGGAGGTAGATAATAGGAAAAGAATTATTAACATAGATTTAGTGTATACTATCTAATAGGCTAGTATTGATTGGTACGAGGTAATAACTTAGTCAAATATTGAATACGATGCTTAATATGAGGTAAAGATAAGGGTTAGGAAAGCAACACACGCAGCCGGACCAAGGTGCGGAGTGAGATTTTCTAGATGCCGGACCAAGGATTTAGAAATACATAACTTATCACTTTGCATGCAAGATACTAGGAAAGAATTGTTATAGTTAGAATTATCAAGTTATGAACCTGTGGGGAACACGTAAACCCTAGTTACTTTAATTAATTGATTAAAACCCAACATTAAAAGTTGTTAAGTGTCTCTTTCAAGTTCGCTAGTTATTTTTACTCATTAGGAAATACAAACCCCCCTTTTTATGCTTTTACTTTCTAAAGAAGCCATCAACCGAACAATAGTATAATAAGTTGAAGTTAAGTCTAGACTATTTTCCTCGTGGGAACGATCCCAACCTCACTAGTTTGGTTATTTACTTGACGCGACCGCTTTACTTCTCATTTGAGAAGTAAGGAAAAGAATTCAAAGAAGGCATTTTATTTGTTAATCGAGATTTTAACTTTAAAATGTTGATAATTTATGTCTATAGTACACATCATTGTGCATTTATTTGTGAATTCTTTTTTATATTTTCTCTAGAATTATTTGTATAATATTTATATATAAAAATAGAGACCAATGTGCTGCATGTGAATCTTTAGAATTGGGTCTTGCCTTAGTCTTTTGACAGGCTATGTGGTACAACTTCTCTGTGAACCTCTTCTTTGAAGTGGAGATAATGTAATTTCTCCAGTCCATTGATTGTTTCTACATAAAAAGATGATGAGATTGTCACTGTGCAAAATGTTGCCAGCTTTATTCATCAGACAAACAAGGATAACTGAGCTTTCAGTGGAATATAATTCATTTCATGTATTTCCTAATTGATTCGTAGAACAAATGAGCTCCTAATTTGCATGAGTTCTGTCCTTTATTGTTCTGCAATAATATTTTGATGCTTTACGTGAATCGATTCTCTTGTTTATAGAGTTTGAAAGCTATATCAGATAGTTTGTGAGCTATTGCATAGGAGCGGAGATTTTATTCTGTGTCACCCAAAGGGTAACAACTGGGGTTTCCTTGTCACAAAAAAAAATGCTATATTCGATAAAGGTTTAAAGTTTAGCTTGTGTATCCTTCTAATTGTTTAAGTTTTTAATGTTACATTGTCTTTGTATGACCACATATTAATTCGGACATTAATCATTCTCAATATGTTTCTACCAAGCTTGATAATTTTTCTATTTAACATTATTCAATATGATAGTGTACATATATGTTTCTAAAATTATAATTATTTGAACTAATTTTGGTCATTTGAGATCACAATCAAAATTTTAAAATAGAGTTAAACAAATAATATCACTATTTCAAATGTGGGTCCGTGCTTAGCACGAGCAAGAACCATCTAGTATTATATCTTAAAGAAGTGTGAGGGAGAGGACCACCATGGCTTGCGCAGGATACTGTTTATCGATATACAAGGGTAAAACTGTATTTATCAATAAAATGATATGGTGTGTATCATATAAAAATTTGGCAAAATATTTTTTTTGTTCAATCTATGAACTTCTCTCACTATCGCTTCACT
The DNA here is from genome assembly GCA_027704805.1 of Solanum corneliomulleri. Classification (NCBI taxonomy): domain Eukaryota; kingdom Viridiplantae; phylum Streptophyta; class Magnoliopsida; order Solanales; family Solanaceae; genus Solanum; species Solanum corneliomulleri. Next base: position 40,007 of record JAKWIY010000053.1, on the reverse strand, counting down.
AACAGTACTTCCATCTGCCTCCACTAATTCATCAATCTGACTGTCCATATCATGTTATCATCCTTTACATCTGAAGCTTTAATCGAAAGTCCAATCAATCTTGCAAATCGCATTGCAATCAGAAAGTCCAATATTCCTTACTCCTCCAGGCCAAATTCTCGACTGTCTATCCTTTACCAATTTAATTTAGAAACAAAACTACAACTACTCAAAATCAAACACCAACCCCAATTAATTTTTGATTCAAATTGAATTTTAAACCGTTAAAAAAAATCTTGAATCACCCATTTTTATGAAAATTCTCTGATATTTTTAAAACAAGGTACGAATTGTTGCTTCATTTTGGGTTATCTGGAGAAAGTTCTTTTCATTTTTTAGTGGATGGATATGATGATTCTATCTCTATTTCTTTCAATCCTATCTCTCTAAATGTTTTTTTGGGGTATTATTAAGGGACTGAAACTACATTAAAGAGTTAGTTTGATCAAGATGGAAGAGTCTGTAAATATACTAAAAATTATGTCGGAGAAATTTCAACTGGACAAGTATTAGAGTTCATTCAATTTGATGCTCTATTTAATATCTTTTTGAAGTATAACTTGTTTCTTCTTTGAGGAAAATGTTTTTCCTTCCGTATATACAACAGAAACTTATTTATTCAAATTTTCATTAGCTGTCAGAAAATTGAATTATTAAACAAGAAGCGGTTTATAGCTAGGCTCAACCAACAACTTGAAATGGATTCTTTTTAATGTTCTCTTTTCACTTGATACTTTTATAGTATTTCTTAATGTTAGTGTGTGCTCTTTTATGTCATGAGGAATTCTTCATTATAGGATTAAAAAAAAAAAATTCAATGCTCCATAGAAAATAGAATTGAATAGTTTTCTAAGCTATTTCAAAGTCGAAACGTTGCGATGGTAACTTTGAATCTTGTAAGGTAAGAGTTTGTATCTACGTTTGCGTCAACAAATGATATGATTAGGAGTAAAATAAGAGTGTTGTTTAGTGGATATTTTAACTATATTTGAAAGTTATTTTGTTGAAACCTTTCAAATTGGAAATGATTAATATGTCTCAGAAGTCTAGTCATCCAATTATAAAATATCAGTTTATCTCATAAACATTGATATGTTGTACTAGAGGCCTTGAACTTCTCTTTTGCAACTTGTCAATTAATGCAAACATCTCCTAGATGAAACTTATGTATCGTTAAATTTATAGCTCTCTAATTTCTTTTTTTGCACCCCTCAGTATTAGACTAAGTTTCACAGACTTTTCAATTTCGTTTCCGTACCCTTCTCAAATTTTCTAAAAATACACTACTTTTGGAGAATCCAACACACACATGCTGACATTTTTGAAGAGTCCGCGCAACATAGGTTTTAGATTTCTTTAGTTAACAATTGTTGTTTACTTGATTTTTGAAGGTATATCTAAACGTCTCCCTGCTATTAAGTCAGGTAATGTATCGCTAAACACATTTGAAATGATAGATCAAGAAATACTTTGGATTTTGAATTTCCCAAATGAGTTATGTGTCATTATTCATTGTGGATAAACAAGAAACTATTGCTCTATAAAGGGAAATAGCTTGTAAATAAACTGGCAAAGTTGGAAAGGGATGTTTAAGAATGAGAAGGCACAAGAGGTGTCTCCCCAACATTTTTAAAATATGTAAAGTCTTGAACTCTTTTTGATATTTTTATCCTAAATAGCAGTAAATTTCTTAAAATTTATTTAAGATTCTTCATATTTACAACTGGCGTTGTTGAAATTAATCTCTTATATCTCAATCGCTTGCTGATTATTTGATTTTTATGGCTATCATTTTTAATATTGTCATTTTGCATTATGTTGTTCCACTCTTTTATAATTGAAAATATTGAGAGTAGTAATAAATTTTGTTATAAAGTGTATATCACAATCATTTCTTTGATCTCATAAAAATAGTTCTCAGATGTACCATGGTTTCACGGTACATTCAATGATTTTTCCTTAAGTTTAGCGTGTGTCTAAGACCTCTATGAAGTAGTTTTAATGTATTTTTCTCTATGTTTGCAGTAAAACTGTCCAGAATGAAAACGCTGAAGACTGTGCTGAAATTTGCAGAAATGATGACCCATGGAGCCATCGACGGTCAGTCGACTCATCAATGGTCTGTAGGTGGTAACCGTCATTTGAAGATTTATGATGCTAAGAAAAGATCAGGGAATTCTGACTAAGTGTGGGGCTACAAAAGGGATGACGGTCCGTTGTCTCCTTGACGGACTGCCCTGGTAAACTATTGGTGTTAAAAGAATGTAGCCCCGGTACTTGATTTTGATAAGATTTTAAGTCTGGAGCAACAAAGGCCATCGACGGACTGTAGTTCCATTGATGGACTGCCGTTTAGGTCCGTCGATTGTAATTGAATGATGGAGAAGATAGCATCTGAAAAAGAGTTAAAGTATGGACCGTTGGAGGCGTCGACGGTCCGTCGTTCCCTCGACGCTCCGTCATAGAGGTCGTCGACTCGTAACCTGTTTTGGACAGAAGTTTTCCTCATTTAGGTTTTCCTTTATTTTTAGGACTCTTTTATCATAAATAGGATTAAAAACCTCGTTTTTAGGGTTAGACTCTTGTTAATTTTCAGATTTGTATAGTTGGTTGTTGAACTTTGGATTTTGCAAAATACTTCTTTCTTCCGGAATCGATTCTTACAATATTTTGATTAATTCAAGTGATTTTCTGGATTTTCTTCAAACTTGTTAAAGTAAATACATGAATTCTTGTCTAATCAATATGAATTTTGTAATTCTTAACATGGATAACTAAATTCACAACTAGGGTTGTGGGACCATGGGTAACTAACAAAGTAGAACTAGCTAAAATAACAATTCTAGAATACTGTCTTGCATGTATTGATAATTCTTTTGTTTAAAAGTCTTTTAATGGTGGCCAATGTATAACTCTCCTTGTTGCTACTTGCCGGACCAAGGAGGTAGATAATAAGAAAAGAATTATCAATATAGATTTAGTATACACTATCTAATAGGCTAGTGTCGATTGGTGCGAAGTAATAACTAAATTATACATCGAATATGATCCTTAATGTGAGGTAAAAGGTAAGGTTTAGTAAAGTACACAGACGTAGCCAGACCAAGGTGCGGAGTGAAATTCACTAGTTGCTGGACCAAGGAAATAGGGATACATAACTTAGCACTTTGCATGCAAGATACTAGGAAAGAGTTGTTATAGTTAGGGTTACTGCGTTATGAATCTATGGGGAACACTCACACCCTAGTTTCTCTTATGACTTGATAAACATCAAATATTTGAAATAGCTACTTGTTTACTTAGACTTAATTAATCACGTTTGTTACACAAAATCCCCCTTTAATTGTTTGTTTTCAGAAAGGACTTGACGAAATACAAATAATGTAGATTAAAGTTAAGTCTAAATCATTTTCCTCGTGGGATTGACCTCAACCTTACCTTTGGGTTCTTACTTGATAAGACCGTTTATACTTCTTTAGGGAAGTATAGTTTGAGCGTATCATTCTCCATTTTACTTTATCTGGTGTGGTTCTCCTTGTAGAAAAATTATATGTTTATAGTAATGTGAAAGATACAAACAACTTTAGTTCACTGGATAGATAACATGCAAAATTATACGTTACCTATTAGAGATATAGCTTTTCCTCCCTTCAAATATGTTGTCAGGTAGCATTTTACAATAAGTAATACTATTAAAACTTACCTAATTCTCATCTTTTGATTATCATGTTAAGATGTATAGGTATATGACGAGTCTTATTCTGATCACTTTATGTTTCATTTTTCTGATGATAGCGATCTAGAATCACAACAATATCATCCTATCTGGTTTATGTATTTCTGGAGTTAATGTTAACTTTTCACTTTAAATACATAGAATTTATATGTTAGTCGCAATTGAAGAAGACATGAATCATTCTTCTTGGAGGATCCTTATATCTTCCTACATTTTTTAGATTTCAGGAACTACTTAGGTTATGCTTTACCTTTCGTTCAAGTGGACATAGTTGAATGAAACATTCATTCGTTAAAAATAAATGATTTTTTGATAGGTTCTTCTTTTTCCATTAAAAGATTTTTCTTCTCCCTTATATTTGAAATATAAACCTTATGATAAGTAGTCATCGTACAGATTCAATAAGGACGGATAACATGTATCTCAATATCTCTAGGTCAACTGACCTTCTACTTATCTAAAAGGTAATATAAGTCCTTGAGATTTGACAGATTTTGTGCCTTGTACGAAGTAAGTAGGAAGTAAGTTGAAAGCAATAATAGTTAGACTTGTTCGTCTCTGGTGATTGCCGAATTCACTATGTGAATTTTAAATGTTCTATTTATATTCTCTTATGTTATTATCTTGCTTTATGGTATTTTGAAAGTACTGAACCTTCCTTACTATATTTTTCTTCCAAACAAGAAAAGTAAAGAAAGAATAAAAGACTTAAGGGCAAATTCATTTGTTCCATCATATCCAGTTGCTTGAAACTTAATTGGTATGTTCATTCTTCTAATTTTATTTTTGATTTTTCGCATGATTTAATGTTGTATGCATATGTGGCTTTTCTTTTAAAAAAATTCTTGACGTTCACCAGGTGTTTGAATAAAATATCTTTGCTAGAAAATATCATACACATTTTATAATGTCAACTAAAATTTGTATTTTGAGTTATGTTTTTAAATTCCCTGAATTAGAATTGTACCATAAACTTGGCATGATCTTATCACCTTATTGGTGAATGTTACCACTTCTCATGTTGATAATAACATGAATTAATCCATTTGCTATTCTTCCGGTATTTTATTTCATTTCCTCATGTTTTAAATTTGTTTCTTGTCTTAAAGATTCAATTTTCACAACCTTTTCGTAAATAACTAAATTTACTGTCTTAATGGTAAACTCTATGTGTTTTACACCTCTAGCTTCCTTAGACTCCACTTCTATTTTGTTCTTCTACTTCCTATTATACTTTTTTGTTAACATATACGTATTCTTTTTCTAATTACTTGATGCATATGCCTTTTCATATTTTATTGGTTCATTTTTTGTGGATCTGTATGTTTTTTTCTAATTAGTTGATGCATATGCCTTTTTATATTATACTGGTTCATTATTATGTGGGTCTGTAACTATGTGTTTGTAACGACCCGCTAGGTCGTTTTGGGAACTAGGACTAGTTTGACTCCTTTTGAAAATTTAAAGGGGTATTTTTAAACTATTCGAAACTAAGAATATTTAGTTGATAAAATTTTTAGTGGAGAATTAATCTAGTTAACAGTTAGTGGGTCATATCCATAATTCATTTAATACATTTTTACTTGACCCATTAATTAATTTAGGTTAGTGGGGTTAGTTTATTTATTTTACTTAATTAACATTAAGAGGGCAGAAAACAAAAGAGGTAGAAACTGATTTTTTTGGGCAGCGTAGATTACAGAACGTGAGGGAACCAACGAAATCTTCAGGTAAGAAGCAATTTGAAAAATTTCTTGATTGTTATATGGATCTTAATGAAGTAAGGTAGATGGAAAGTTGATCCCTTGTTCGTCTATTTATTATTATGAGTTCGAAAATTGATAGGAAAATTAGCGGAGAACGGTGTATATTTTCTCTGCAATAGCAGTTTGGAGTATGTCGTTCCTGTGACTATTACTAGAAGTTTAGTTGTTACACATAATGAAGTTGAGGGAAAATATTTAGGATCATGTGATTGTATTAATAGGAAGAGTGGATGGAAATTTTTTTAAATTAAAAAGGGACGAGGATAAGAAGTGAGTAAAAAAATAATACTACGTTAATATGACTTAGTCATATGCAGTAATGCTTTGTCATATTGGAGGAGAATGTCATCATGCCAATCATTGGCAAACATGCCAATCATTTGACAATCATTGGAAATCATGTGCCAATGATTGGTCTTTGTGTAAGATTCTTTAACATTTGTATATAAAAAAAAATGAATGACTTGCAGATGGTCATGTTGCAGTGCTTCTGTTTGTCTGCAGTGTATGTTATTACGTTGACCTGCTTAAGCTAATTATCAAGTTTAGATCTAAATTTAATATATTGAGATTGGTAATTAATTATTATGTGTTATTTTATATGATCTAGCATGAATTTTAGTCCATTTGAAGAGGTTAGAGTTAAGTTCTTGGCTTGAAATTAGCAAGTATGAAAAATTTGGCATACCAATATGTATCAAGATTTGGAGTTTGGTTGAAAATATGAGTGAGTTTTAGCGTCTATGATAGACATATAATAATTTGAATGTCTACAAAAATTGCTTACTTACGAATATTGCAAAATTGGTAGATTGGGAACGTTCTGAAACCTTGCGAAAAGGAAAGGAAAAATCTTAAAAGATTCGTGGCACAAGTTCGGCATCTAAGGTATGTTAAGACTTTTTAGACTTGTTGAAGGACGTTTTCCTAATTAAAGATAAAAAAATGAAAATAGACAAAGGGGTAAGGGAAAAAAATGGTGGTCTCGTATCAATGGTGTGACGGGCATTGGTACGAGTACCGGTGTTATAAAAAGGAAAATTACTATTATAGAATGTGGATTGAAATTTGAGAATGCCAAAGCATATGGGCATTAGCTGATATATTATTGACTTGAATTCCTTGTGTGATTGGGTTTTATTTATTTCACCCGTATAGTTGTGATAATTGAGGTGGTTATGTATTATGTTCATATTGATTGATTGAGATGCAGCATCATCCCCTCTATTAAAATAATATTGTGCACATGCATAGACATAAGACTGAGTATAAGTTGGGTACGTGGAGATCGTCCGTGCTGGGGATGGTGATGTTAAGATTGTGATTTGGGCACGTGGAGATCGTCAGTGCGAAAATTATTTGATATTATGATAGTGCGTTGAGATCGTCCGCACAGACACGTGGAGATCGTCCGTGTCGGTATATGGACCTCGCGAGTCCCCCATGGGTCATGAACTCTCGATGTATTTCCGAGGAGTATCATGTATATACGTTGAGTGAGTACTGGGTATTCTGGAAAGATTCATTACATGGTATCATATTGCATTGCATTTCATCACATCATTTATTTTTGATGATTATGTGTTTTGTTTGGTGTTTGGAAAGTACTTGATGTTTGATTACTTTTATTGATGAACTTAAATAGTGAGTGTAATATATATATATATACTTATATAATTTACGAATTTATTCTTTTTTTATAAACTCCCGTCACTACTTCTTCGTTGTCGGTCAATGAGACACACTGAGTACATGTGGTTTCGTACTCATACTACACTTGTTACACTCCTCGTGGTGCAGATTCGATTCCGAGTAGGAGCACATCTCGAGGAGCAGTTTGAGTCCGAGTTTGGAGTGTCTTGGAGTTGTGGTGAGCTGCTTGGCTGTTCCGTGGCCCACACCTCCCTCTATCTTTTACTAATTCTGTTATTCAGTATTTAGACAGGATATCCCTTATGTTAGATTTGTCTTTTTAGTTTCAGACTTGCATCGCATTTTAGAAGCTCTTGTACTTATGACACAAATTCTTGGGTAGTATTTTTTTCAGTTTTTCGCATTCGTACTTATAAAGAACTCAGTGTTGGAGATTTGGAAATTTTTTGTCTTTTCACTTATTAGTTAGTTTAGTTTGTTAAAATATGTTGGTTGTCTTACCTATTGGTTGGGAACATAGGTGCCATCACGACTCGTGATTTGGGTCGCGACAAATTTGGTATAAGAGCGCTAGGTTTATCGGTCTCAAGAGTACAAGAGCAATGTCTAGTAGAGTCTTGCGGATCGGTATGAAGACGTCCATACCTATCTTCGAGAGGCTATAGGACATTTAGGAAATATTCTATTCTTTTATTCATTATCGTGCACACTTGACCTTGTAGAAATTCTAATCTTGATATCTCATTCTCTCTCAGATGGCGAGGAATCGTACATCGGCAAGTAGTGGTCAGGATCCTATTCATGCGCCTGCTTCTGGGAACACTGTCCGAGTTAGAGGTAGGAGACGAGCTCGAGGTCGGGGTAGGGTCCGTGTTGCATCACCTGCGGATGTTCAAGTACCAGTAGCTACCTAGGGTCGTGATAGGAACGTACCTCCTGATGCAGAGGTTATTCATGGGGATGTGCAAGATCGTGTCGAGGGGGATGGGCCAGCTCAGGCTCCAACCAGTACTATTGTCCCCACAGTGCTTCAAGATACCTTGGCTCGTATGTTAGGAATCCTAAAGGGGATGGCCCAGGCAGGAGCTTTGTCTGTCACTTCTGATGGCTCACAGACTCGTGTTGGAGGTCAAACTCCAGATCCGATAGTTGCTACAGATTCTCAGAGTCCTAGGACTCAGCCAGCTGCCGCTGTAGCTCCTCGTTTGGATAGTATGGAGTTTCCAGATATGACATCACATTTGGTGAACAGCCTTCTATGACTATTGATGAGCAAAAGAGGTTTGGGAGGTTCAGACTAATGAATCCTCCTACTTATACTGGTGACTTAGCTGAGGATGCATATGAGTTTATAGTTAGTTGTCATGAGAGGTTGCATAATCTTGGATTAGTGGAGTCTCATGGAGTTGACTACACAGCGTTTCAGATGACTGGCTCTGCTAAACAGTGGTGGAGGGATTATATTAGTAGTAGGCAAGCAGGATCTCATCCACTATCCTGGACTAAGTTTACTCAGGTATTTCTATCCAAATTTGTTCAACGCAGTGAGAGGGAGCGCAAGAGGGCCGAGTTTGAGGGTTTGCAGCAAAATGGTATGTCACTTGCAGAGTATGAGGGTAAATTTCATGCCTTGTCTAGGCATGCTTCGATGATACTTCCCACAGAGGCTGAGAGAGTGAGGAGGTTTGTTAAGGGGCTGATTATTCCAATTCGTCTAGGAGTTTCTCAGCTTGCTGCTTCTAGTGTTCCATTCCAGAAAGTGGTAGATGCTTCTAAGGAGTTGGAGATGATTCGACGTGAGCAATTTGAGCAGCGAGAGGGGAAGAGGACTCGTTATTCAGGTGATTATGGTGGTGCTCCGCCTAGGAGTCGGGGTTACTTGGGCAGAGGTTATCACCCTCAGTCCAGCAGACCCATTAATGTAGCTATACCAGCGTCTGAGGCTGGTTACGCTGGGCATAACTCTTCGAGCTCGGTACATACTTCGCAGGGTTCATCCTCTAGACCTGTAGTTCGTGGAGGGCATTCTGGTCATTCAGGTTCCTCTCATCAGCCTGCGTCTCGTAGGGGTTGCTTTGAGTGCGGTGATATGGGATACATTGTGAGAGACTGCCCTAGGACCAGACGTGGTAGCTTACATCAGGGTTCTCAGGTTTCGACTTTCAGGGCTGCACAACCTCCAGCTAGGGGTGGTGCACAGAATGGTAGAGGTGGTTCTCATTCAGGTAGAGGTGGTTCTCCTTCTGGTCGAGGTGGTGGTCGTGGAGGTTCACAATCTGATGGAGGTCATTCTCACTGTTATGCTTTTCCAGGTAGGCCAGAGGCTGAAGCCTCAGATGCTGTTATCACAGGTATTATTCCGGTTTGTCATCGACCAGCTACTATATTATTTCATCCAGGCTCTACTTATTCTTATGTGTCCACATATTTTACTCCTAGTCTGGATATATTATGTGAGTCTCTTGATTTCCGATACGTGTTTCTACTTCTGTCGGGGATTCTGTAGTTGTAGATCGGGTGTATCATTTATGTAATGTTACTTTGATGGGGTATGACACTCATGCAGATTTAAAGGTCTTAGATATGATAGATTTTGATGTGATTCTTGGTATGGATTAGTTACCTTCTTACCACGCAATTTTAAATTGTCATGCCAAGACCATCACTTTAGCTATGCCTGGAATTCCTATAGTAGAATGGAGAGGTAGTCTTAGTCATCCTTCCAAGGGTGTGATATCATTCCTTAAGGCTCGTCAGTTGGTACAGAGAGGATGTTTGGCTTGCTTTGCCCATATTCGAGATACTAGTATTGAGACTCCTATGCTTGAGTCTATTCCAGTGGTGAGTGAATTTTCAGAGGTATTCCCGACCGATTTGCCAGGTCTTCCACCAGATCGTGATATTGATTTTTGTATTGATGTGGAGCCAGGCACTCGGCCTATTTCCATTCCTCCTTATCGTATGGCACCGGCTGAATTGAAAGAGTTGAAGGAGCAGCTGCAGGATTTGTTGAGCAAAAGTTTTATAAGACCAAGTGTATCTCCTCGGGGTGCTCCAGTGTTATTTGTAAAGAAGAAAGATGGATCTATGCGTATGTGTATTGACTATCAGCAGTTGAACATGGTAACCATTAGAAATAAGTATCTGATACCTCATATTGATGATTTATTTGATCAGTTACAAGGTGCTTCAGTTTTCTCCAAAATTGACTTGAGATCTGGCTATCATCAGCTGAAGGTTAGGGCGGAGGATATCCCTAAGATGGCTTTTCGAACACGTTATGGTCATTACGAGTTTTTGGTGATGTCTTTCGGATTGACTAATGCCCCAACAACTTTTATGGACTTGATGAATGGAGTGTTCAGACCGTATTTAGATTCCTTTGTTATTGTCTTCATATATGATATATTGATATACTCACGCACTAAGGAGGAACATGATCATCATTTGAGGATTGTTCTTGGGATTCTAAAGGAGAAGAAGCTGTATGCAAAGTTTTCAAAGTGTGAGTTTTGGCTTAGTTCGGTAGCATTCTTGGGACATGTAGTGTCCAAGGAGGGTATCATGGTGGATCCAAAGAAGATTGAGGCGGTTAGATATTGGGTCAGACCTGCTTCAGTTACTGAGATTCGGTGTTTCTTGGGCCTTGCAGATTATTATCAACGGTTTGTTGAGGGTTTCTCATCCATTGCATCTCCATTAGCTAGATTGATACAGTAGGAGGTGACTTTTCAGTGGTCTGACGAATGTGAGGTTAGTTTCCAAAAGCTCAAGACTTTATTGACTACTGCTCCAATTTTGACCCTACCCGTGGAGGGAGAGGGTTTTGTTGTATATTGTGATGCTTCTCGGATTTGTCTTGGTTGTGTGTTGATGCAGAAGGGAAGGGTGATAGCTTATGCTTCGAGGAAGTTAAAGGTTCATGAGAAGAACTACCCTATTCATGATTTAGAGTTGGCGGATGTGGTATTTGCATTAAAGATTTGGAGGCATGATCTTTATGGTGTGCATTGTGAGGTGTTCACGGATCATCGTAATCTCCAGTATATACTCAATCAGAAGGATCTAAATTTGAGGCAGAGAAGATGGTTGGAGTTGCTCAAAGACTACGATATGACTATTCTTTATTACCCAGGCAAAGCAAATGTTGTAGCAGATGCCTTGAGTCGAAAGGCGGTAAGTATGGGTAGTCTAGCCATGTTACAGGTCGACGAGCGTCCTTTAGCTAGGGATGTCCAATCCTTGGCCAATAGCTTTGTGAGACTTGATATTTCAGAATCTGGTAAGGTGTTGGCTTATATGGAGGCTAGGTCATCCTTGTTGGAGCAGATTCGGGCTCAACAGTTTGATGATGGTGATTTATGTAAGATTAGGGACAAGGTTTTAAAAGGAGAAGCCAAGGATGCAATTCTTGATAGTGAGGGAGTTTTGAGGATTAAGGGTCGTATATGTGTTCCTCGTACCAGTGATTTGACTAGATTGATCATGGAGGAGGCTCATAGTTCGAGGTACTCTATTCATCCGGGGACTACTAAGATGTATCGTGACTTGAAACAACACTATTGGTGGTGTCGTATGAAGAGGGACATAGTAGATTTTGTATCTCGATGTTTGAATTGTCAGCAAGTGAAGTATGAACACCAAAAGCCTGGAGGTGTGACTCAGAGGATGCCCATACCTGAGTGGAAGTGGGAGCGCATTGCTATGGACTTTGTGGTAGTGTTGCCCCGTACCTTGGGTAAGTTTGATGCTATATAGGTCATCGTGGATCGAATGACTAAGTCTGCACACTTTGTATCAGTTCAGACGACCTATAATTCAGAGAAGTTAGCCAAAATCTATATTCGAGAGATAGTTCGTTTGCATGGGGTTCCTATTTCTATTATTTCAGATCGTGGCACTCAATTTACATCTCATTTCTGGCGGTCTATGCAGAAGGAGTTGGGCACTCGGGTGGATCTTAGTACAGCCTTTCACCCTCAGACTGATGGTCAGTCTGAGCGGACTATTCAGGTTCTTGAGGACATGTTGCGGGCGTGTGTGATTGACTTTGGTGGTCAGTGGGACCAGTTCTTGCCTTTAGCGGAGTTTGCTTACAATAATAGTTATCACTCGAGCATTGAGATGGCACCATTTGAGGCTCTGTATGGTAGGAGATGTCGATCTCCAATTGGCTGGTTTGATGCATTTGAGGTTAGACCATGGGGTACATATTTGTTGAGGGAGTCCTTGGACAAGGTCAAGTTGATCCAAGATAGACTTCTCATGGCTCAGAGTAGGCAAAATAGTTATGCAGATCGGAAGATTCGTGATTTAGAGTTTATGGTTGGAGAGAGGGTTTTATTGAAGGTTTCACCCATGAAGGGTGTGGTGAGGTTTGGATAGAAGGAAAGTTGAGCCCAAGGTATATTGGTCCTTTCGAGATTGTTGAGCGTATTGGTGAGGTGGCGTATCAGTTGGCTTTGCCACCTGGTTTGTCAAGTGTCCAATCCTGTATTTCATATTTCAATGCTTAAAAAGTATCATCAAGGTGGTGATCATGTGATTCAATGGGATTCAGTGTTACTTGATTAGAATTTGACTTTTGAGGAAGAGCGATAACCATTTTGGATAGGCAAATTCGGAAGCTAAGGTCCTAGGAGATTGCTTCAGTAAAGGTTCAATGGAAGCATCGTCCAATGGAGGAGGCTACATGCGAGACAGAGTCAGACATGAGGAGTAAATATCCTCATCTTTTTGAGCGTTCAGGTTAGCCCTTTTCTTTTCCCGTTCGAGGACGAACTTTTGTTTAAGTGGTAGGTGATGTAACGAACCGCTAGGTCGTTTTGAGAACTAGGACTAGTTTGACTCCTTTTGAAAATTTAAAGGGGTATTTTTAAACTATTCGAAACTAAGAATATTTAGTTGATAAAATTTTTAGTGAAGAATTAATCTAGTTAATAGTTAGTGGGTCATATCCATAATTCATTTAATACCTTTTTACTTGACCCATTAATTAATTTAGGTTAGTGGGGTTAGTTTATTTATTTTACTTAATTAACATTAAGAGGGCAGAAAACAAAAGAGGTAGAAACTGATTTACCTGTCCAGCCTCACAACCCTTCGCGGGTTGGTAAAAAGTCAGTCTTGTTGGTAAGACGGAATTGGACAAAGAAAAGAGAGTGCTCGACCGGAACAACGGCCAACAAAGACCGTAATTTTGGGCAGCGTAGATTATAGAACGTGAGGGAACCAACGAAATCTTCAGGTACGAAGCAATTTGAAAATTTTTTTGATTTTTATATGGATCTTAATGAAGTAAGGTAGATGGAAAGTTGATTCCTTGTTCGTCTATTTATTATTATGAGTTCGAAAATTGATAGAAAATTAGCGGAGAACGGTGTATATTTTCTCTACAATAGCAGTTTGGAGTATGTTGTTCCTATGACTATTACTAGAAGTTTATTTGTTACACTTAATGAAGTTGAGGGAAAATATTTAGATCATGTGATTGTATTAATAGGAAGAGTGGATGGAAATTTTTTAAAATTAAAAAGGGACGAGGATAAGCAGTGAGTAAAAAAAATAATACTACGTTATATGACTTAGTCATATGCAGTAATGCTTTGTCATATTGAGGAGAATGTCATCATGCCAATCATTGGCAAACATGCCAATCATTGGCAACATGCCATCATTTGACAATCATTGGAAATCATGTGCCAATGATTGGTCTTTGTGTAAGATTCTTTAACATTTGTATATAAAAAAAATGAATGACCTGCAGATGGTCATGTTGCAGTGCTTCTGTTTGTCTGCAGTGTATGTTATTACGTTCACCTGCTTAAGCTAATTATCAAGTTTAGATTTAAATTTAATATATTGATATTGATAATTAATTATTAGGTGTTATTTTATATGATCTAGCATGAATTTTAGTCTATTTGAAGAGGTTAGAGTAAAGTTCTTGGCTTGATATTTAGCAAGTATGAAAAATTTGGCATACCATATATATCAAGATTGGAGTTTGGTTGAAAATATGAGTAAGTTTTAGCGTCTATGATAGACATATAATAATTTTAATGTCTACAAAAATATCTTACTTACGAATATTGCAAAATTGGTAGATTGGGAACGTTCTGAAACCTTGCGAAAAGGAAAGGAAAAATCTTTAAAGATTCGTGGCACAAGTTCGGCATCTAAGGTATGTTAAGACTTTTTAGACTTGTTGAAGGACGTTTTCCTAATTAAAGATAAAAAAATGAAAATAGACAAAGGGGTAAGGGAAAAAAATGATGGTCTTGTATTAATGGTGTGACGGGCATTGGTACGAGTACCGTGTTATAAAAAGGAAAATTACTATTATAGAATGTGGATTGAAATTTGAGAATGCCAAAGCATATGGGCATTAGCTGATATATTATTGACTTGAATTCCTTGTGTGATTGGGTTTTATTTATTTCACCCGTATAGTTGTGATAATTGAGGTGGTTATGTATTATGTTCATATTGATTGATTGAGATACATCATCATCCCCTCTATTGAAATAATATTGTGCACATGCATAGACATAAGACTAAGTATAAGTTGGGCACGTGGAGATTGTCCGTGCTGGGCATGGTGAGATGTTAAGATTGTGATTTGGGCACGTGGAGACCGTCCGTGCGAAAATTATTTGATATTATGATAGTGCGTTGAGATCGTCCGCACAGACACGTGGAGATTGTCCGTGTCGGTATATGGACCTCGCGAGTCCCCCATGGGTCATGAACTCTCGATGTATTTCCGAGGAGTATCATGTATATACGTTGAGTGAGTACTGGGTATTCTGGAAAGATTCATTACATGGTATCATATTGCATTGCATTTCATCACATCATTTATTTTTTATGATTATGTGTTTTGTTTGGTGTTTGGAAAGTACTTGATGATTGATTACTTTTATTGATGAACTTAAATAGTGAGTGTAATATATATACTCTTATATAATTTACAAATTTATTCTTTTTTTATAAACTCCTGTCACTACTTCTTCGTTTTCGGTCAATGAGACATACTGAGTACATGTGGTTTCGTACTCATACTAAACTTGTTTCACTCCTTGTGGTGCAAATTCGATTCCGAGTAGGATCACTTCTCGAGGAGAAGTTTGAGTCCGAGTTTGGAGTGTCTTGGAGTTGTGGTGAGCTTCTTGGTTGTTCTGTGGCCCACACCTCCCTCTATCTTTTACTTATTCTGTTATTCAGTATTCAGACAGGATATCCCTTATGTTAGATTTGTCTTTTTAGTTTCAAACTTGCATCGTATTTTAGAAGCTCTTATACTTATGACACCAATTCTTGGTAGTATTTTTTCCAGTTTTCCGCATTCGTACTTATAAAGAACTCAGTGTTGGAGATTTGACAATTTGTTGTCTTTTTACTTATTAGTTAGTTAAGTTTGTTAAAATATGTTGGTTGGCTTACCTATTGGTTGGGAAAATAGGTGCCATCATGACTCGTGATTTGGGTTCGTGACAGTGTTGAACATAATGTGTTTGGCTTTAAAGATTCAATTTGTTTATTAATAAGGAAGCTCTTTAACCTCCTGTTAGGACATCCCAGTGCAAATATGAATATTAATTCTCTTCTTACTTCCTATCTGTACTTTTCCATATCAATATGGACCATAACAATCATGCACTTCTCTTCTTCATTTATATTTGTATTTTCACAATGCATACCAGCTTCCTCTTGCTCTCTCGCCTTCTTACCTCTTTTTCTATTATTCTTTTAAAAAAAAACCAATTTTTCTTTTGAGTTTTCTCTAGCTTGATGCATATATTTGTGACTAATAGGTGAGTTTTTATGATTTAGGAATTCGGGTTTGGAAATTTTTTCAAATTCCAAACTATTTAATTTGTTTGGTTGCATAAAAGGTATATAATTTTCTAATGGTTGTTCTAGAATTACTTGTGCATTTAGCTTTTCTATTAATTGATTTTTTTTACACATGTTTTAATTTGAATATATGGTGCAAATTTTCTTAAATTTGTGCAAATACCATTATTTATAAGATGGTGATGTTTTAGAGATCTCAACGAGGAAATTTTCTAAAGATTTTTCCTTTTATTCATCCATAACGCTGATCTCAATAAAAAAATACAATTATAGAACTTATTGAGCTTTTTGCTCCTCCTTAAAGTGATTTTTGCACGTGGTTATTTCTATGAACTGTTTTGTGCTTATTTCTATGAACTGTTTTGTGTTATTTTGATAGCAATTTGTGATACTAAAACGAAATCGTGACAGTAAAGGAAGGAGGTAATGTGAATAAAATTAAGAAGGGTCAGTAATGTACTTGTGTTCTGTCAATTATTTTGGTTTTTAGTTTCATAATAGTTATGAAGTTTAGTAATTATATTTCATAGGTAGTCATATGGGGGTCAAATAAATAATTGACTTTTTTAATATCGTTATGCTTTTGTTTTCCCTTTTTATTTTATTTTTATCATGAAAGACTAAATGAGTATATTAGAAGTCTCTATTTTGATGATGCAATATAGTGTCATCCTCTGTTACTTATCTTTCTAGCCTTTGAATGGCGAAATGTTATAATTTTTATCCAATTGAATTCTTTGCTTCAAAAAAACATTATTAACTGAGAAACGAGTATTTTAAGAAGAACTACTTTTTCATCATGATCACCCTATCCTATGTAACAATGTTTATCGCCCTACCTTATGTAACAATATTTTCTTACTAGTATATTTCAGTTGAAATTGATTCTAGATAAACAATATAACATAATTATTTAAGCATGTAATTTCTTTTGATTTTACAAAAGTTGAAAGGTTATATCAGTTCTGCATCTTATAACATACTAACTAACTAACTAATCGTCTTAGGCAATGTTAGTTGATTCAGTTTTTTTCCAAGTTAATAAGTTTTGAATAACTTCATAGGTTTAACTTGTAAAATTTTCATAGTTGAGTCTTCTGCACATTATATTATGGGCGAAGGACAGAAATCACATACTTATAAAGCAAAATTATCATTTGTCCCTTATAAGTTAATAATTACAAAAATCCCTCAAATGATACCATAATATAATAGTTTATACATTAATCTGATGCACGAGATACATTTATCATTAAGTAAGATACAATACATTTTATACATGATACAGTAATCTGATGTGCGGGATATATTAATCTTATGCACGAGATACATTAATTTTGATGCACAGATACAATAATATGATGCGTGAAAATAAGTAATTTTAGAAATTTATAAAAATAATAGGGGATAATGGTATAACAAAACTTAAAGGTGGGTATTCTGTCATTTTTCCTTACATTATTGTCCCTGCAACCCCATCACAAGATAAGGACCTTAAAAATTGAAGTTATTACATAAGATTAACTTATAAGATTCTAAGATTTTTGTTACTGGGTATGCATTTTTTGTTCCATTTTATTTCAGACGTGAGGACCTTTAATTTTTGTATGTATACCTGGTGTTGCTACATTGATAATAGCTGTTGAGATAACTTATTTTGAGAAAAAGTTAAATTTGTTGCTATTGTAGATAAAGACTGACAGAATTGATAGAGCAAAACTCAAAAAAGTCTGACAAGTTCTTCAATTCGAGAAAAATAAACATTTCATTGAGTAAGTATTTTCCAAAATAGAGGTCTAAAGTTTACTCTGAGATGTTAGTAACCCGCTTATCTTTTTGTGTCCTTGAATATTCAGCTCAATGAATATGTTGTGAACATTATCAACATATTCTTAGATAATATCATGATCATCCTTAAGCAACGAATAGTACTCCATTTTTAACAAACTCAGTATATGTACTTAGTTTGAGCATATACTTGAATTACCATGTTTTATTGGTTATAGTGTAGAGCATATCCTCGAGATACAAGAAAGATCATTAACCTGATCACTTGGAGGTGTGAAATATTATTTGATCCGCAAATGAAGACTTGTTTGATTATTCATGTTAATTTGTTGTTGAGAAACCATTTTGATAAATTTGTCCGCAATTGAGCACTATTATCTAGACTAACATGCAAAAGATGAAACCCATAAAAAGAACGTGAAAACCAAAAATCATGTGTGCTCTTTGATTTATTTGTTTTACTTTTGTAGACAACGTGTATAGTTTATTAACTTGTGTAATCATATGTTTGTTGAATGTTGTGAGATGAATGTTTAGGGCTGAGCAATCCAAGGTAGGATGATCTTTACGGTTGTATGCATTGAGAGTATTTCTTTCTTTATTTTATTTTGGCTCAATTAGCTGCGGAAATATGGATTATATCTATAGCTTTATCCAACATGTGCTGAAAGACAGATACAATACTATTAAGTACATTTTATCTCTTCAACATTTCCTTGGCACTTTTATTCAATTTTTCGGAAGATCTATACTTTATTTTGATCTGAATTTTACTTCTAATTCAACTGGATAAGTATTTTTTAGGATAAGAGAAACTTTTACTATGAAATGTGAAGTCACTCATTCACGTTAATGTTCAGATCAACAATGATATTGTGAATGTCATTAATATATCCTCAAGAAAATTTTTTGTAGTTTTCATGCAGTAAATAATATTCCAAAGTTAGAAAACTTAATTTATGCACTTATATGGAGCATAAGATTGACTTGTCGTGTTTCATTGCATACAATGTAGAGTATTTTCCCCTCAAATTATTATCTTATTATTCCAGTGGCAATATATAAATTCCAATAGTTATATATTAATACACGTGTATAACCGTTAATATAAAGGTATATACGTTTTTCAATTTGGATGGTAAGGTCATTCATGTACTAAAAGTATATCGAGAGGCATGCACATACAATTTACAGTAATTTGGTGGTGTATTTGCCATTTTTTCCTTTAATCTATATTAGTGGGTGAAAAAATAAATATTGCACTAATACATGGAAGCTAAATTCGTTAGGCCTGCGCTTAGCACGTGTATACTTATTTACTTTATATATATATAAAATCTAGTAAAGGGAAATAAGTAGACAATACAATGTCAACATATTGGCTTGTCTTGCCGGTTTATTCTTCTCTTGGATGTTTATTTTGTTATTTTTCTGGGCTCGATATAAATTTTACACTTACGTTATTTATTTTTATTTGTCAACTTTAAATTTTACATGTTTCTTAAATAAATAAAAAAATATAGGTGTTTTACCAGATTTTTTATATCAGTCAATACACTATTTAAAATTTTTGGAAAATGATTTGTGGATTAAGTAATAAATATTGAGGGTAAGACATGAAAAAACTTCTTGATATGCAGAAAGTGAATTTTTTTTTAATATAATGGACAAATGAAAGTGAATTAAGGGAATTTTTAATCTTTCTACTAATTTTCAATGATAAGATATACTTAAAAATTCAAAGGACATTTCTTCTTGTTTAGCAACTCTGTGTTCTTTTTGGTTGACATGAAAAACAAAAAGTTACTAGTATGGTGCTGTTTTGTTTTACTTTAAACTATGTATTTGACTATAAAAAAAATGATTCATATTTTATAAAAAAAATCACTATACTTGAAAATTAGTGTTTAATCGTGAAATTTTGAAATGTAATTTGAAGTTGTGTTTGAAATTGAAACAAATCTTATTATAGCTTATTTACTAACTCACTTTTAAAATAATAGTACATTCAGATATGAATATTAGTCTACATATTATAAATAATATAATCAATTGCTATAAAAATTAATGTTATTAGGTCCTTGCACCGTGGGCAATAAGGGATATATATATAAACTTATGCACTCATGTCTCATTTTTCGTTACCTTTCTACAAATTTACATGTTTGAGATCCATACACATTTAACAAAAAAAATTATATATCGTATATTTATCATGATAATCTTGGTAAGAGATCGCTCAGAAATGCAAAAAGAAGTGAAAAAAAGACTTAAAAGATGAACGTTTTAACGAGATCACGTTCTCTAATATGCAAAAAATTATGTGTACTAAAGGAAATAACAAAGCAACAAATATGTTGCTTTTTTTATTCCTTACATAGATTTTTAACATATAAGAGAACATGACTTATTCACAAGATCTTCATTGTGGACTTTCATTCACTTTTTCTTATGTAAGAATTCTTACTTTCTATGCTTATCACAGTAAAATAAATACGATGTAATTTTCTTATTGAATGAGAACAAACCTATATAATATCTAAGTTGTTGCTACCATCAACAATTTAATCTATCAATCCCATCGATAATAACTAAGGTTTTCTTTCACCTAAAACCCGATGATTATTATATGAGTAAGTATATATTATTTACTCCTAAATATCATCGGTAATTAATTTTTTTTTACTAAAAACACATATCCCGTACGCGAACATAAATTAAATTGAACATACATATCTACATGAACTTCAAGTAAAATTTCTTTTCTAGTAGAGAAGTTTCTTTCCGTTTAGTTATTAACATGTCATATATTCCCGTTAATGTTTAAGAAAAAATTACTTATTCAAAAAATAAAATTAATAATTAAAGAGTGGCAAGAAAAGCTTTAGTATAAAAAAATTGAAAAACTTATTACAAATGAATGAGCTCTAAATTTATTTGATGCACTATCATTATGTTTAAAAAATATATCATATTATGTTTACTTTCAATTACAAAGAAGGACAATTACATACTATGTTTTTTCTAAAAAGTTCTGTAATTCAATTAAGACAAACCAATGAAATAGTCATATTACTATTACAAGGTAAATCAAAATAATTTCAACCATCAAGACTAATATTATAAATTAAAAAGTATGGAATTGAATCGTTAACATATTAGTGTATATAAAAATGAGAAAATCACTTTTAGGTATTTAAAGATTGATCGAGCAAAAATTGAGTTAATAATATGCCTGAATTTTATGGATAATGACACACCTTTTAAGAAAAAATAATAATTTGTTAATATAAATTAGAGACTATTTTTCATTGTTTATAATTTTTAATATCGTCAAATTATAGTCCTAGAAAATTCTAAGTAGCTAAGAACCTCATCAAAAGGAAGGGAAACAACGAAAAGAGGTCTCAAAAATTCTAAAAAACCTTTGAGATATTCACTTATTTTGGACTATAAAATAAAATCTCAATAGTTAACTGAATGTTGACTAGAGGGATTAATAATCTATTTACATTTTTTATGATACTGATTTTCTTGCTAACTAAGAATATGATTGTATAGAGTTTTAAGAGTGATACATTTGAAATTTCAACAATTTACTGAATTAGCTCTAAATTGAAAAACGTATTACAAATGAATTAGCTCTAAATTTATTTGATGCACTATCATTATGTATAAAAAATATATCATATTATGTTTACTTTCAATTACAAGGAAGGACAATTACATAGTAAGTTTTTTCTAAAAAGTTTTGTAATTCAATTAAGACAAACCAATGAAATAATCGTATTACTATTAAAAGGTAAATCAAAATAATTTCAACCATCAAGAATAATATTATAAATTAAAGTATGGAATTGAATCGTTACCATATTAGTGTATATAGAAATGAATCACTTTCAGGTATTTAAAGGTTGACAAAGCAAAAATTGAGTTAATAATATGCCTGAATTTTACGAATAATGACATACCTTTTAAGAAAATAAATTTAATAATATAAATTAGAGACTATTTTTCACTGTTTATAGTTTTTAATATCAACAAATTATTGTCCTAGAAAATGCTATGTAGCTAAGAACCTCATCATAAGGAAGGGAAACTATGAAAAGAGGTCTCAAAAATTCTAAAAAACATTGAGATATTCACTTATTTTGGACTATAAAAAAATCTCAACAGTTTACTGAATGTTGACTACAGGGACTAATAATCTATTTACATTTTTTATGACACTGAATTTCTTGCTAACTAAGAATATGATTATATAGATTTTTAAGAGTAATACATTTGAAATTTCAACAATTTGCTGAATGTTGACTAGAGGGACTAATAATCTATTTACATAATTTATGATATTGATTTTCTTGCTAATTAAGAATATGGTTCGAATAAATTATTAAAAGAAATAGATTTGAAATCTAAACAATTTACTGAATGTGGATCATAGGGAGTAACGATTTTTACTTACAGATTTTTAATGATAATGAGTTTCTTGCTAATATTATGATTTGGTTGGTTTTTTAAGATTGTTAGATTTGAAATCTTAACAATTCAATTGAATGGGGACTACAACACTTAATTATTTACATATTTATAATATTTTCTTGTTAAATTATATTTTGATAGGTTCTTTTAAGTTAGAAAAATTTGATTTAGTTTTGATTTCTAATCAAATCTATGTAAATCAATATATATGGAATGTTATTTATTATGTTTCCAAGTTTTTCGTGTAAAAATCCTCATATCAATTATAAAAGTCTCTCTTTGTTGCTTAATTTTTCATACCTCAGTTGCATTTTCTGTCTTTCTATACATGACTTTCACTTTGGAGATCATCTTATAGCCTTTTCTTATGTTGTGCCAATTTTTTTCTTCAAAATTTGTCGACTTAAATCTGAAATATAATAGTGAGAAGCAATCGACAATAGTAGAAAATTTCTTATATGTACTGAGGGTCCATCTATGAGTACCTTTGAGCTTTCATACACTGACATATACTAATCTATCTCGTAAAGATATATAAGCAGGCAACACAATGTCAACATGTCGGCTTGTGTTGCCTTTTTCTTCTCCTCTCTAATGCTTATTCTATTTTTTTGTTGGCTCGATTTATGCTTTGTACTTACGTTATTTCTTTTTGTTTGTCCACTTTAAATTTTATAGTTTCTTAAATTAATAATAATATAGGTATTCAATCAGAATTTTTATATCAATCATTATATTATTTGACATTTTTGAAAAAGGAATTATGAATTAAGTAATTAACGTTCAGGATAAGATATGAAAAAATCTCTTGAAACGTTGAAAGTGAATTTTTCATTTAATATAATAGACAAATTAAAGTGAATTAATGAAATTTTTGGAAGTGTCTATGAATTTTCAATGGTATATACTCAAAAACTCTTAGGATATTTTTTCTTGTTGTAGCAACTATCTAATCTTTTTTGTTGACATGAAAAAACAAAAAGTGACTAGTGTGGTGCTATTTTTTCACTTCTTAGTTACCTATTTGTCTATAAAAATATGATTTGCATTTTTTTTTCAAATAAGTTTCAATTCAATTGAAAATCAGTATTTGATCGTGAAAAAATGAAACGTAATTTGGAGTTGTGTTTCAAATAGAAAGTAATATTTTTATAACTAATTTTCTAACTCACTTTTAAAATAATAATACATTCAAATATGGATATTATTATTCTAGTTATTATTAAAAAAAATATAACCAATCAGTAAAAAAACTAATGTTATTGGCTCCTTGCACCGTAGACAACAACGGATATATATATATATATATATATATATATATATAAACTTTTGCATGCATGTCTCATTTTTTCGTTACCCTTTGTTCAAATTTACATGTTTGAGATTCACACACATTCAATAAAAAAATTTATATATCATATATCTTACTATGATAATCTTGATAAGAAATAATTCTCAAATGCAAAAAGAAGTGAAAAAATACATAAAAGATGAGCGTTTTGAGGAGTTCATGTTCTTTAATATGCGAAAAGCTCTCCGTAGGAAAGTAACATATTTTTTTGTCTGAATAGGAAAGCAAACAAATATGTTGCTTTTGTTGATTCCTTACGCAGAGTTTTCAACATTATTAGAGAACATGACCTATTCACAGGCTCTTCTATTGTTGATTTCCTTTCACTTTTTTTTTTTATATTTAAGAGTTTTTTCTAGATATGCTTATCACAATAAAAAAAAATATGATGTATAAATTTCTTTTTTCTGCCCAATAAAATTGTGGTAGGTTGCTTGCTATTAACATGGTTCTAACAATGTCTTCAAGAGTAATGTTCTTACGTTTAACCACACCATTTAGCTGCGGAAATCTTGGTGCGGAGAAATTTTTATCAATCCCATTTGAGGTGCAAAAACTTAGAAACTTTTGAGTTTTCAAATTCCGAACCATGATCTGATCAGAGGTTAATGACTTCAGTATTAAGTTTCTTCTGAACTAGTTTCACAAATATTTCAAACTTCTCATATGTTTCATCCTTTGCTGCAAAAAATAGAGTCCAAGCAAACCTTGAGTAGTCATCGACTATCTTTACTGAACCCATATAATTGTGATAATTGAGGTGATTATATGTCGTAGCGACATTTGATTTATTGAGTTGTTGCATCATCCCATTTATTTCATATCATATTGTGTACATGCATTGACATGAGGTTGGGTATGAGTAATGTCTAACACGTGGAGATCATCCGTATTTAGATCGAGTTATGATTATTTGGGCACGTGGAGATCATCCGTGCGATAGAGAAGTTATGATTATAATTTGGGCATGTGGGGATTGTCCGTGTAGAATTTGTTTGATTTATGATAATACTTTGAGATCGTCCGCACAGACACCTGGAGATCGTCCATGTCGGTATATCGATCTCGCGAGTCCCTCACGGATCATGAACTCTCGATGTATTTCTGAGGAGTATCATGTATATACGGTTGAATGAGTACTTCACATTTTTCTATATACGATTGAATGAGTACTTGATATTTCAAGGCAAATCATTTCATGGTGGCATATTGCATTGCATACCATGACATCCTTCATTCTTTATGGTTATGTGTTTTATTTGTGATTAGAAAGTACTTGATATTTGGTTATTGTTATTTGATAAACTTTATCTTTTGTGTTGTTGATATTGTGAGTACCTTTTTTTAGAGGATGTAATTGATGAATATTGAGTTTGTTGTTGAGATATGTGTTTAAAAATGATAAACTGTTAGGTTGGACTGATTTTTGGCAGGTTGTAGTTGTGGAGGCTCAGTTGGGTGTAAGGAGTACTCGTCATTTTATCTCCTTAGCTTGTGTTTAGAGTTGTATTTATTGAGTACCGTGTTGTTTGATACTCACCTCTTGCTTCTACAATTTTTTTGTAGGTTACGAGCCTGGATTTTTGGTACTTATCATTCTCTTATTTTTCGAGACTTCTTGGAGATTTGTGAGATAGATGCTTGTCATCTCAGCAGACCTCCTTTCTCCTTATTTTTTTTCTAGAAACAAGGTCACTAGAGACTTGTATTTTTCTTTTATTTTTGTTATAATAAATTAGAGACTTGTACACATGACAATCGGATTTTAGAGGTAATTTTAAGGTTATTAAAAAATTTCCGCAGTTCAATTTATGGTTTTTGAGCTTTAGGCCGACTTGTTTTGGTAGAATACGACGAGTGTCATCACATCCATTTCGATCAAATGTAAAAATGTAATTTCATGCAAGTAAAAATCTACCACGAATGATAATAAGAAAATTAAATAATTCTAGAAATATCTTTGGTTATTATTATTAATATTACCTCATTTTTGTTATTTCTCCATTTTTATGAGTTATTTGTGATATTTTTATCATATGAATGTAGATAAAATAATGTTTATGCTTAGCTCTTAATAATTATTTATCAAATATAATATTAGGTGGAACCAATCAAAATTAAAATAAAATTTATCTGTATATTAAATTTTGTGTACCGAAATATCTTTTAATTTTGTGATCTTAAATATTCTATAAAAAAAAAATATTAAATTCAGAAGTTTTCCATTTGAAATAAAATAAAAAAAAAGTTCATATAAATCGAAAACGAGGGATTCATAGATTAAAAATGAAGTGTGTGTGTGTGTGTGTGTGTGTGTGTGTGTTGTGTTGTGTGTGTGTGTGTGTGTGTGTGTGTGTGTGTGTGTGTGTTGGTGTGTGTGTGTGTTGTGTGTTGTGTGTGTGTGTGTGGTGTGTGTGTGTGTGTGTGTGTGTGTGTGTGGTGTGTGTGTGTGTGGTGGTGTGTGTGGTGTGGTGTGGTGTGTGTGTGTGTGTGTGTGTGGGTGTGGTGTGTGGTTTGTGTGTGTGGTGTGTGGGTGTGTGTGGTGTGTGTGTGTGTGTGTGTGTGTGTGTGTGTGTGTGTGTGTGTGTGTGTTTGTGTGTGTGTGTGTGTGCGCGCGCGCGCGCGTGCTCATTAAAATGAGCTTTTCTCTAAATATTTTTTTAAAATAACTTGTATCACGTAAAATAAAAATATAGTAACATATATTATTCGAAAATGACACAAAAGGTACATTTTATGTGGCAATCAAGATTTGAACTTGATAATGTTGGTAGCTTATGTCTATAGTACACGTGGTTGTGCATTTATTTGTGAATTCTTTTTTATATCATTTCTGTAGAATTATTTGTATAATATATATATATAAAAACAGAGATCAATGTGTTGCATGTGAATCTTTAGAATTGCCTCTTGCATTTGTCTTTTGACAGGCTATGTGGAACAATTTCTATGTCAACCTCTTATTTGAAGTGGAAATAATATTATTTCTCCACTCCACTGATTGTTTTGACATAAAAAGATGATGAGATTGTCACTGTGAAAAATGTTGCGAGCTTTATTCATTATTACTCAAAGGAGGATAACTGAGCTTTCAGTGGAATCTAATTCACTGCATGTATTTCCTAATTGATTCGTAGCACAAATGAGCTCCTAATTTGCATGAGCTCTGTCCTTTATACTTCTGCAATAATATTTTTGATGTTTTTACTTGTATCGATTCTCTTCTTTAGTTAGTTTTAAACCTATATCTGATAGTTTTCGAGCTATTGCATAGGAACGGGGGATTTTATTCTATCCGCACCTAAAGGATAACAACTGCAGATTTTCCTTGTCATAAAAAAGAATCTATATTTGATAAAGATTTCAAAGTTTTAGCTTGTATATCCTTCTAAAGAATTTATGTTTTTAATGTTACATTGGCTTTGTATGACCACATAATAATACAGACATTAATCATTCTCAATATGTTTCCACCAAGCTTGATAATTTTTCTACTTAACATTATTCAATATGATAGTGTACCTATATGTTTCTAAAATTATAATTATTTGAACTATTTTTTGTTATTTAGATCACAATAAGATTTTTAAAATAAATTAAACAAATAATATCAATATTTCAAATGTTGGGTCTGTTCTTAGCACGGACAAAAACCATCTAGTATTTTATTTTATAGAAGTGTGATGGAGAGGACCACCATTAGCAAAACAGATATTATATCAATCATACAAGGGTAAAATTGTAATTATGAATTGGTAGCGCTCATAAAAATTTGGCAAAAGATTTTTTATGTTATTCTAGAAGCTTTACTTCACTCGGAAGTATCTTCTCTCGACTCTCTCACTCTCCACCATAAAAATCTCATTGCAATCAGAAACTATCATCATTTCTTTACTCCTTCATAGCAAAATCCTCGAGGGGCTATCCTTTTACCAATCGAATTTAAAAACAAATTACTACTACTTAAAATCAAAGACCAACCTCGATTAATTTTGACTCCGATTGAACTAAATCCTTCAAACGAATATCGAATAACACATTTTTATGAAAATTCTCTAATTTTTTTAAACAAGGTACGAATTGATGCTTCGTTTTTGGGTTGTATGGAGCAAAATTCTTTTCATTTTCTTAGTTGGATGGATATTCTGATTCTATCTTGAATTTCTCCCAATCCTATCTCTCTAAATGTTTTTGGTATTTTTTAAGGGGACTGAAAATACTTTAAACAGTTAGTTTGATCAAGATGAAAGAGTGTGTAATTGACTTGAAAAAAAGGTCGGAGAAATTGCAACTGGGCAAGTATTAAAGTTCCTTCAATTTTGATACTCTATTTCAGATCTTTTTGAAGCATAACATGTTGCTTCTTTGATGAAAATGGTTGTCCTTCCGTATATACAACAGATACTTATTTATTCAAATTTTCATTTAGCTGTAAGAAAATTGAATTATTAAACAAGAAGAAGTTTGTAGTTAGGCTGAACCAACAACTTGAATATGGATTCTTTTACATGTTTTTTCTTAACTTATAACTTTTCTAGTACTTCTTAATGTTAGTGTATGCTCTTTTATGTCAAGAGGAATCTGCGTCATAAAATTCAAAAAAAAATTCAGTGATCCATAGAAAATAGATTTGAATAGTTTTCTAAGCTATTTCAAAGTCGAAATGTTGCGACGGAAACTTTCAATGTTGTAAGGTAAAGAATTTTGTATCTACGTTGCGTGAACAAATGATATGATTAGGAGTAAAATAAGGTCGTTGTTTAGTGGGATATTTGGATTGTATTTGAAAGTTAATTTAGTTGAAACCTTTCAAATTTGAATGATTATCCAATTTGGAACTTCTCTTTTGCTACTTGTCAATTAATCAAACTTCTCCTAGATGAAACTTATGTATCGTTAATTTATTTCTCTCTAATTTCTATTTTTGCATCCTCTCAGTTTTAGACTAAGTTGCACGAA
Source organism: Solanum corneliomulleri (assembly GCA_027704805.1). Classification (NCBI taxonomy): domain Eukaryota; kingdom Viridiplantae; phylum Streptophyta; class Magnoliopsida; order Solanales; family Solanaceae; genus Solanum; species Solanum corneliomulleri. Next base: position 11,374 of record JAKWIY010000053.1, on the reverse strand, counting down.
CTTTTCACTTTCGTTGTCGTACCCGTCTCAGATTCTTTAAAAATACACTATTTTTGAAGAATCCAACACGCACATGCTGACATTTTTGAAGAGTCCGAGAAACATAGATTTTAAATTTCTTTTGTTGACAATTGTTGTTACTTGATTTTGAAGGTATATCTAAACTCCACCCTGCAATTAAGTCAGGTAATGTATCGCCAAATACATTTGAAATGATAGTTCAAGAAATGCTTTAATTTTGAATTTTTCAAATGGAGTTGTGTCATTAGTCATCGTGGATAAATGAGACACTATTGCTTTACGAAGGGAAATATCTTGTAAATAAGATGGCAAAGTTAGAAAGGGATGTCAAAGAATGAGAAGGCACAAGAATTTTCTCTGCAACATTTTCAAAATATGTAAGGTCTTGAACTCTTTTTTATATTTTTTATCCTAAATAGAAGTAGATTTCTTAATATTTGTTTAAGATTCTTCATTTTTACAACAGGCGTTTGTTGAAATTAATCTCTTATATTTCAATAGCTTGCTGGTTATTTGATTTTTATGGCTCTCATTGTTAATATTGTCTTTGTGCATTATGTTGTTCCTCTCTTTTGTAATTGAAAATATTGAGAGTGGTAATAAAATTTTGTATGAATTTGATCTCATATGAATAGTTCTCCCCGTAGAAAAATGATATGTTTATAGTAATGTGACCGATATAAATAACTTTTGTTTACTGGATAGATAACATGCAAACTATAAGTAACCTTTAGAGATATAGTTTCTCCTCCCTCCAAATCTGTTGCCAGATTGCATTTTACAATTATTAATACTATTAAAAATTACTTAACTCTCATCTTTTGGTTCTGATCTTAAGATGTACATGTCTATGACGAGTCGTATTGTGATCAACTTATGCTTCATTTTTCATATGATAGCAACCTGGAATCACAAGAATGTCATCCTACTTGGTTTATGTATCTCTGGAGTTAATATTAACTTTTCAATTTAAATATGTAGATTTATATGTTAGTCGAAATTGAAGAACACATGAATCATTCTTCTTGGAGGATCCTTATTGCTTCCTAAATTTTTATTCAGGAACTATTTATGTTATTATTTACCTTTTGTTCAAGTTGACATAGTTGAATGAAACATTAATTCGTTAAAAAGAAATGATTTTTTGATACTTTCTTCTTTTTTCATTAAAAAATTTTCTTCTCCCTTATATTTGAAACATAAAGCTTATGAGAAGTAGTCATCTTATAGATTCAAGAATGATGGATAGTATGTATCTCAATATTTTCAGGTCAACTAACCTTCTACTTATCTAAAAGGTAAAATAAGTTCTTGAGATTTGACTGATTTTGTGCCTTATAGGAAGTAAGTAGAAAGTAAGTTGAAAGCAATAATAGTAAGACTTCTTTGTCTACGGTGATTGCCGAATTCACCATGTGAATTTTGAATGTTCTATTTAATATCTTGTGCTATTATCTTGCTTTATTGGTATTTTGAATGTATTGAACCTTTCTTACAATATTTTTCTTCCAGACCGGAAAGTAAGGAAAGAATAAAAGACTTAAGGGAAAAATCACTTGGAGTATGCATATATGATTTTTCTTTCAAAAGACTCTTGACGTTCACCAGGTGTTTGAAGAAAATGTCTTTGCTAGAAAAATCGTACGTAATTTAAATATCAACTAAAATTTGGATTTTGTGTAATTCTTTTAAATTCCCTTAATATTTAGAATTGTACCATAAATTTGGCATTATGTTATCGCCTTATGTGAATGTTACCACTTCTCATGTTGACAATAACATGTATTGATCCATTTGCTAATCTTCGGATATTTTATTTTATTTCCTCATGTTTGAAATTTGTTTCTTGTCTTAAAGATTCAATTTTTGTAACCTTTTCGTAAATAACAAAATTCGTTGTCTTAATGGTGAACTCTCTATGTCTTACTTCTCTAGCTTCCTCAGACTCCACTTCTATTTTGTTCTTCTACTTCGTATTATGCGTTTTTTCTTAACGTATACGTATGTTTTTCTAATTACTTGATGCATATGCCTTTTCATATTTTACTGGTTCATTTTGTTTTTGGATCTGTATGTTTTTTCTAATTTCTTGATGTATATGCCTTTTCATATTTTACTGGTTCATATTTTGTGGGTCTGTAACTATGTACTGAACATAATGTATTTGGATTTAAATATTCATTTTGTTTATTAATAAGGAAGCTCTTAACATCCTATGAGGTGTTCCCCGTGCAAATACGAATATTACTCTTCTTCTTCCTTCGTATCCGTATTTTCCATAACAAAATGGACCATAACAATCATGCACTTCTCTTCTTCATTCATATTTGCATTTCCACAATGCATACAAGCTTTCTGTCGCTCTCTCGCCTTCTTACCTATTTTTGTATTATTCTTTTAAGAAAATATCAATTTTGCTTTTGAGTTTGCTCTAGCTTGATGTATATATTTGTGACTAATAGGTGAGTTTTTATGATTTGTTTGGAAATTTTCCCAAATTCCAAACTATTTAATTTGTTTGGTGATTATAAAAGGTATAGAATTTTCTAGTGGTTGTTCTAGAATTAATTCTGCATTTAGTTTTACTATTAACTGATTTTGTTTATGCATGTTTTAATTTGAATATATGGTGCAAAATTTCTTAAATCTGTGCAGATGCCATTATTTATAAGATGCTGATGTTTTAGAGATCTTAACGAGGAAATGATCTAAAGATTTTGCCTTTATTTCATCCATAAATGTTGAATTCAATAAAGAAACACAATTATAGAACTTATTGAGCTTTTTGCTCCTCCTTAAAGTGATTTCTGCACGTGCTTGTTTCCAACAACTATTTTGTGTTATTTCAATAGAAATCTGTGATACAAAAAGGAAATCGTGAGAATAAAGGAAGGAGGTTATGTGAATAAAATTATCAAGGGTCAGTAATGTATTTGTGTTCTATCAGTTATTTTGGTTTTGAGTTTCAGAATAGTTATGAAGTTTGTGTAATTAGATTTCATAGATAGTCATATGGGGTCAAACAAATTATGAACTTTTTAATATCTTATTCTTTTTTATCTTTATTTTATCATGAAAGACAAAATGAGTATATTGGAATAGAAGTCTCTATTGCGATGATGCAATATAGTGTGACCCTCTGTTACTTCTCTTTCAAGCCTTTGAATGGTGAAATTTTATAATTTTTATCCAATTTATTTCTTTGCTTCAAAAAATAGTATTAAATGAGAGACGAGCATTTTAAAAAGAACTACTTTTTCATCATAGGGGTCACCCTACCCTATGTAACAATGTTTATCACCCTAACTTATGTAACAATATATGCTTACCTACCAGTATATTTCTGTTGGAATTGATTCGAGAGAAACAATACGACATAATTATTTGAGCATGTAATTTCTCATAGTGGTGTCTTTGGCACATTATATTATGGGTGAAGGACATCAATCATATACTTTTTAAGACAAAATTATCGTTTCTCCCATATAAGTTATAATTACAAAAATTCCTCAAATGATACAATAATATAAGAGATGATACATTAATCTGATGCGCGATACATTAATCGTTAAGTCATATACAATACATTTTATACATGATACACTAATCTGATGTACATTTTATATCTGATACACTAATCTGATGTGCGAGATATATTAATCTAATGCGTGAAAATGAGGAATTTTAGAATTTATAAAACTAATAGGGGATTATTGTAATAAGAGAACTTAAAGGTGAGAATTCTTTTATTTTTCCTTATATTATAGGCCCTGCATCCCGATCACAAGATAAGGACCTTAAAAATTGAAGTTATTACGTAAGAATATGTTACAAGATTCTAAGATTTTTGTTACTGGGTATGCATTTTTTGTTCCACTTTATTTTAGACTGGGTGTTGTTACATGTGTAATAGCCGTTCAGATAACTTATGTGGAGAAAGAGTTGAAATTGTTGCTAATGCAGATAAAGAGTGACAGAATTGATAAAACAAAATTCAAAAAAGTCTTACAAGTGCTTTACTTCAAGAGAAAGAAATATTTCATCGAGTAAGTATTTTCCCATCTAAAGTTTACTCTGAGATTTTAGTAACTCGCTCGCCTTTTTGTGTCCCTGAATATTCAGCTCAATGAATATGTTGTGAACATTATCAACATATTCTTAAATAATATCTTGATCATCCTTCTGCAACGAATAGTACTCCATTGTTAACAAACTCAATTTGTGCACTTTATTTGAGCATATACATGAATTGCCATGTTTTATTGCTAAGAGTGTACAACATATCCTCGAGACACAAGAAAGATCATTAACCTGATCACTTGGAGGTGGGCAATATTATTTGAGCCGCAAATGAAGACTTGTTTAATTATTCATGTTAATATATAGTTGAGAAACAATTTTGATAAATCTGTCTGTAATTGAGCAGTATTATTTAGAGTAACATGCCAAAGATGAAATCCATAAGAAGTACGTGAAAGCCAAAAATCATGTGTGCTCTTCTTTCGATTTCTTTGTTTTACCTTGGTTGACAACGTGTATAGTTTATTAGCTTGTGTAATCATGCCCTTTTGAATGTTGTGAGATCAATGTTTAGGGCTGAGCAATCCAAGGTAGGATGATCCTTATGCTTGTATCCATTGAGAGTTATTTTTTCTTCATATTATTTTGGCTCAATTAGCTGCCGAAATATGGACTATGTGCTGAAAGACAGATACAATACTATTAAGTACATTTTATCTCTTCAACTTTTCCTTGACACTTTTATACAATTTTTCGGAAGATGTATACTCTATTTTGATCTGAATGTTACTTCAAGATTCCACCGGATAAGTATTTTTAAGAATAAAAGAAAATTTTTTACTATGAAATGTGAAGTGACTCGTTCACCATAATGTTCAACTCAACAATGATATTGTGAATGTCACCAATATATCCTCGAAACAAAATCTTGGTAGTTTTCATGCAGTAAATAATACTCCAAAGTTAGAAACCTAATTTATGCACCTATATTGAACATAATCTTGACTTGCCATGTTTCATTGCATACAATGTAGAGTATCTTTCCCTCAAATTATTATATGATTATTCCAGAGGCAATATATAACTTCCAATAGTTATATATTAATGCACGTGTACAACCGTTAATATAAAAGGTATATACGTTTAAAATTTGGACGGTAAGATCATTCATGTACTAAAAGTATATCGAGAGGCATACACATACAATTTACAATAATTTGATAGTATAGTTGTCATTTTTTCATTTAATCTTTATATAGTAGGTGAAAAAATATATATTTCATTAATACATGAAAGCTAAATTCGTTGGGCCCGTGCTTAGCACGAGTATATATATATATATATATATATATTATATATATATAATATATATATATATATATATATATATTATATATATATATATATATATATATATATATATATATATATATATATTGTAAAAGGGAATAAGTAGACAACACAATGTCAACATATGGCTCGTGTTGCCTGTTTATTCTCCTCTTCGATGCTTATTTTGTTATTTTTGTGGGCTCGATTTAAATTTTACACTTATATTATTTATTTTTATTTGTCGACTTTAGATTTGACAAATTTCTTAAATTAATAAAAAAATATAGGTGTTTTAACATTATTTTTATATCAGTCAATACACTATTTTAATTGTTGGAAAATGATTTGTGGATTAAGTAATTATTATTGAGGGTAAGACATGAACAAACTTTTTGACATGCAGAAAGTGAAATTTATTTTTAATATAATGGACAATGAAAGTGAATGAAATTTTTTTTTAATCTTTCTACTAATGGTAAGATAGACTTAAAAATTCAAAGGACATTTCTTCTTGTTTAGCAACTCTGTGTTCATTTTTGTTGACATGGAAAACAAAAGGTTACTAATATGGTGCTCATTTTTTTTCACATTATGCATTTGACTATAAAAAATATGATTCATATTTTATAAAAAAATATATTTCACTTTAGTTGAAAATTAGTGTTTAATTAATCGTGAAAGTTTAAAATGTAATTTGTAGTTGTGTTTCAAATTAAAAAAAAAATATAGCTTATTTACTAACTCACTTTTAAAATAATAGTACATTCAAATATGGATATTAGTCAACATATTACAAAAAAGATAATAAATTGCTTTAAAATTTAATGTTAATAGGTCCTTGCACCGTGGGCAACAAGGTATATATATATAACTTGTGCATTCATGTCTCATTTTTCGTTACCCTTTCTACAAATTTTTATGTTTGAGAGCCATACACATTAACCAAAAAATTATATATAGTATATTTATTATGATAATCTTGGTAAGAAATAGCTCTGAAATGCAAAAAGAAGTAAAAGAAAGACATAAAAATGAGCGTTTTGAGAAGATCCCGTTCTCTAATATGCGAAAACTCTGTGTAGGAAATCAAATAAGAAAGCAACAAATATGTTGCTTTTGTTGATTTCTTAAACAGATTTTTAACATATTAGAGAACATGACCTATTCACAAGCTCTTCATTTGTGGACTTCCTCTCATTTTTTTATGTAAGAGTTCTTACTTACTATGCCTATCACAATAAAATAAATACGATGTATAATTTTCTTATTGAATGAGAACAAACCTGTATAATATCTAAGTTACTGCTACCGTAAACAATTAAATATATCAATTTCATTGATAATAACTAAGTTGTTCTTTCACCTAGAACCTTATGATTATTTGATGAGTAAGCATATATTATTTACTCCGAAATATCTAATATACATTTGTAATTGAAAGTTTTTTACTAAACACATATCCCGTACACAAACATAAATTAAATTGTACATACATGTCTACATGAACTTCAAATAACATTTCTTTTGAAGTGAAGAAGTTTTTTCCATTTAGTTACCAACATGTCATAGATTCTCGTTAATGTTTAAGAAAAAATTACTTATTGAAAAAATAAAATTAGTATTAAAGAGTGGCAAGATAAATTTTAGTATGTAATAGATTCTTTCTTAAATACTTTTTGTTTTAAGATTAAGTTATTGTTAACTTTTAATCTAAAAATATGCCCTCCACTTTGAAGATCATATTTACAACTGACTTTTTTATGTCCTCCAAAGGGTTGTCCCATATGTATAAACTATTTTCATATGGGTAATTTAACAAATATTATTAATTTATATTCTCATTGTTCCTATTTATGTGATGGTTCGAAAGATCAATTACTACTCTAGGATTTCGAAGATTAAAAAATGTATTAAGCTTATGTAGAGATGCTTCATTTTCTTTATGTTAATGTTGCTAGAGTGTTATGATTATTTTTTTAATCCTCAAATAATGCATATGCGAGTTTCTTTATTTATTTGAAAAACTGTAGATTAGTACGATAAATAAAGATCTAATAGTTGTTTTCTAGGTCGGGCATTATTATGCTATAGCTAATTAAAAGACTATGGTGTCTAGAAATTTTAGAATGATATATTTATCGTAGCAGTAACATGAATTTATTTATCGATAGCTAAATTTATATTTTCGAATGGTGAATTGCAACAAAGAATATATAAGCACTTGAAGCGTGAATTGTATTTAAGACACGGAAAGAACTATTTTGTTTGTGACCGCAATCATTATTTCATTTGACTAAAAAATTGAAAAAAATATTACAAATTAATTAGCTCTAAATTTATTTTATGCTCTATCATTATGTTTAAAATATATATCACATTATGTTTAGTTACAATTACAAAGAAGGACAATTACATACAATGTTTTTTTAAAAAAGTTATCTAATTCAATTAAGACAAACTAATGAAACAGTATATTACTATTAAAAAAAAATCAAAATAATTTCAACTATCAAGATTAATATATAGATTACAAAGTATGGAATTGAATCGTTAACATATTAGTGTATATTGAAACGAGAAAATCACTTTCAGGCATTTAAAGGTAGACCGAGCAAAAGATGAGTCAATAATATGCCAGAATTTTATGGATAATGACACACCTTTTAAGAAAATAATATTTTATAATATAAATTAAAGAATATTTTTCACTATTATCCCTTTCAATATCATCAAGTTATTGTCCTACAAAATGCTAAGAATCTAAGAACCTCTTCAGAAGGAAGGGAAACTATGCAAAAAGAATTCAAAAATTCTAAAAACTTTGAGATATTCACTTATTTTGGACTATAAAAAATCTCAATAGTTTACTGAATGTATTAGAGGGACTAATAATCTATTTATATTTTCTATGATACTATTTGTTGGTATGTAGCAAGAATTGATGGGAATAGAGGGAAGGAGAGGAATTTGAAAGGTTTAGAACTTGAAAGGTTGGGAACTTGAAAAGTCCTCTAATGCTTTATTGAAAAAGGCAATAGTCCCTCATCGGTAATGGAAAGGAAAATAGGAGAGTTTAATAAATAAACACTCCTATTAATTGTTAAAAGGGTTGGAAAGAGGGACCCCCCTCGCGCCGTCGTCGTCGTCGCTCGCTTCGGCTTCGGCTTCGGCTTTGGCTTTGGCTTTGGCTTTGGCTTTGGCAAATGATCGATCGAGAGATAATTTTTTGGACAAAATTTATTTTAATTATTTATTAATTAATTTAAATGGCCAAAATTATTTTCAATAAATTAGTTGATAACCGAAATGTTTTCACATTTTTTAGTTAAAACCCGACCCGACTCGGATCCGAGTGACCCGTTTTAAATTCTGTTAATTTCCCGCCATGACTGTTCTGAAAGGTTGCAACTTTCAGGAACAGTCAATACCATTTGAAAGTTTGCAACCTTTCATTAATGGTCGTGTTAATTCTGAAAGGGTTGCAACCTTTCAGAATATATTCTTGCCTATAAATACCATTCAGTCTTCAGAATATTTCCTACGAATTTTTTCTGATCTTCCTTCTTCTTAAAATCACATTTTCTTCGTGTACTTTCCTGCTGTGGATTGATTCGCTGACAGTAGAGTTTTTGGTATCTATACTCTACTGATTAAAATCATTTTACCCTGGGAGGTTATATTCCAAATCAAACCTCGGATACTAGAGGGGAATAATTTCCTTAAGGGGACACTGTGAATTCAGTGGACTTGATTTTCTTCCGAAAATTTCAATAAGAGTATTCCAGATTCTGGTACATTTTTTACAGATTAAATTATTTTATCTCTGTTCATCTTATTTACTGATTATAAAAAATTCTCAGATACTTCGTGTTTCTGTATGATTTATTAGAACCAGTAATTTCTGATTTTATAACACAGATTGGCAACAATCTTAAGGAAATTATTAAATCTGTGTTTCTGGTGGAGACAAAAATCTTTGTGATTTTATACTCCTTTAAGTCTGCAATTATAATTTATTGCTTACTTATATTGTATCAGTTTTGTTTATCAGAAATGGAAAACACTGGTGTGACAGTGGCTGTTGCTGTACCAACCCGACCTCTTGTATCACAAGCAGAGAAACCGGGTAAATTCACAGGTGTGAATTTCAAAGGATGGCAGCAACGAGTATTTTTCTGGCTTACCACTCTTGGTCTGCAGAAATTTACAAATGAAGATACTCCAGTCCCTGCTGATGATATGCCAGACAGGGAAAAATTTATGATTGTAGAAGCATGGAAACAGTCAGACTTCCTATGTAAAGGTTACATTTTGAGTGCTTTAGAGGATGACTTATATAATGTCTATAGTGCAATAACAACTTCAAAAGAGTTGTGGAATGCACTTGAGAAGAAATATAAGACAGAAGATGCATGCTTGAAAAAGTTTGTGGTCGCAAAGTTTTTAGACTATAAAATGGCAGATAGTAAAACTGTTGGATCACAAGTGCAGGAACTTCAACTTATTCTCCATGATCTGATTGCTGAAGATATGGTTGTAAATGAAGCTTTTCAAGTGGCTGCAATGATCGAGAAGTTGCCTCCTTCGTGGAATGATTTCAAGAATTATCTAAAGCACAAGCGTAAAGAAATGAAGCTTGAAGATCTTGTGATTCGTCTCAAGATTGAGGAAGATAACAGAAATGCCGAAAAGAAGTCGCGTAAGAGTTCAACAATCATTGGAGTTAATATTGTTGAAGAAGCTCCTACCAAAGACAAAAGAGAAAGAAGTCCAACGGGCAGAAGTCAGAACAGGCCAAGAAGAAATTCAAAGGCAACTGTTATAATTATGGCAAGGCTGGTCATAGATCTTCTGATTGTCATGCTCCAAGAAAGGACAAAAACAAAGGCAAAGGCAAAAGTCAAGCAAACATCGTGGAAAAGATGGAAGATGCAGATGACTTGTGTGCAATGATATCAGAATGTAACTTAGTTGGAAATCCCAAGGAGTGGTTTCTCGACTCAGGTGCTACTAGACATATTTGCTCTGCAAAAGAAGCCTTTGCAACGTACACTCCTGCTGAGAACGATGAAGATTTATTCATGGGAAACACAGTAACAGCAAGGATTGCAGGAACTGGCAAAGTAATGTTAAAAATGACATCCGGCAAAGTGTTGACTTTAAACAATGTTCTGCATGTCCCTACTATTAGGAAGAATTTAGTTTCTGCTGCACTACTCGTTAAGAACGGGTTTAAGTGTGTCCTAGTTAGTGATAAAGCTATAATAAGTAAGAATGAAATGTACATAGGAAAGGGCTATCTCAATGAGGGTCTTTTCAAACTAAATGTAATGGTTATTGACAGTATCAATTAAAATTCTGCTTCTGTTTACTTATTGGAGTTAAAAGATTTATGGCATGCCCGTTTGGGACATGTTAATTACAAAGCCTTACGAAAATTGGTTAATTTAGAAGTATTGCCTGATTTTAAATGCGATAAGTCGAAATGTGAAATTTGTGTGGAAAGTAAGTTTGTTAAACATCCTTACAAGTCTGTTGAAAGAAATTCTAAAACTTTAGACTTAATTCACACAGATATATGCGATATGAAGTCAACACCATCTCGTGGTGGAAAAAAGTATTTTATAACTTTTATTGATGACTGCACTCGATTTTGTTATGTATACTTGCTTAATAGTAAGGATGAAGCAATTGATGCATTTAAGCAATACAAAAATGAAGTGGAAAACCAATTGAATCTAAAGATAAAAATGATTCGGAGTGATAGGGGTGGAGAATATGAATCTCCTTTTGCAGAGATATGTTTGGAATATGGTATTATTCATCAAACTACTGCACCTTATACACCATAGTCAAATGGTTTGGCAGAACGGAAGAACAGAACATTAAAGGAAATGATGAATGCCTTAATGATCAATTCTGGTTCACCGCGAAATCTTTGGGGGGAAGCCATTCTTACAGCTAATAAAATACTCAATAGAGTACCCCATCGAAAAACACA